>JABXWE010101909.1:0-40204 GCA_014611495.1 Limonius californicus
TTCATGGAAACAATAACGAGAACTTTAATGTTGCACGTATTTGCCGATAAGTGACTGACTGCCACTTGATTATGTAAAGATTAATATTGAGTTGACGCTCTAGTTGCTCTTCTGGAAGTACTGTTAAAAATGATAAATTTCGTAAATACTACATTTGACAACAGTGCAAGGCCATGGTATTGTGATGAAAAGTAGAAAATTTGTTTTTCGACATTTGTCAAAATGCTTCATGTAATGTCGGCCTACTAATTAAATTCTCCATAAATGCAAAGATATCGTCAACGTTGCCAAGTATAATATTCTTTAAGTGTCTCGTGTGAGGAAACTAAGCACTATAGGAAGTTCGTGTTAGTGTTTTTGAGAACTGTATTTCTTACAGAAGAGTGCTACCTGAAGCTTTTAAGGTATTTAAAGGACACCCTGTATAATCCAGTTCTGAAATGGAGGGATCGATTTGCAAAGCAACCATTTCCGATTGGATCATGGATTTTCAAATAAGTCGCAGATACAAATTGAGTGGTATTTGCTTGAAACTGAACACACCGTGGCCGATTTATGTTTATTCAAATTGGGGACGTCGCTCCGAAATTTCACTCCAATCACTCAAGATATTGACTTTTTGAATAATCTTATTTTCATGTGGAATAAACAACCCATGTAACATTCAATAATGATATGATTACTGCGCATGTTCTGTGATTGTCGTAGAAATGCTCGTTTACCGCTCGTTTTAATACACATTTAAATTAAACAATCTCGATCTCCAGTTTTCGGAAATTTTAACTTTGGTTAGGTCAGACGGATTATTGCCGACCTACTGTTGTGGAAGTCCCAACAAATCAGACTAAATCTAATTAAAACGCCTTTGCCAATAAAAACCATTATTTGATAAGTCCATTGTAATGCAATATTTGTTTATTTGCGTATTTTGCGTGTTTAAGAAGTAAACAATTTTATTCCCTAGACGCAATAATTTTAAGGCAATAAAAATTTCGAATTATTAATAACACAATATAGAACACCTTCGTTATTTTCCACTTCATAAAGTTATTAATGCTGTTTCGCAATCGTGTTTGTATTACACACACCTATTTTTTATTCCAGACAATAATGTAACATAAAACTTTACGATCAATAAAATTTGTGGCATGGACTTCGATTGTACACAGATTTATATGTGGCAAATTCCTCCGAGGCCTAGAAATTAATATTTCTAGAATAAAACTCCACAGATTCTTCTCGAAATGAAACGGAAAATTTCTCTTGACGGATGATAGTAGGGATAGTCTGTAAATGATAGCAAAACGTTGTTCAGCAATCCTACTGTTTTAAGATGCCTTTTGGTCTTTTTAACCTGTCCGCGACGATACAGGCTCTAAATAATATATTTTCTCACTAGCCCTCTTTTTTTAATTTTTATATACGGAAAAAGTAACAAAAAATGTTTATTTATTTTTATTATTTATAGTAGAATTTGTGCTGTTTTATAGTAGTAAGTTAAAATTATTAATTAGGTAAAGAATTAATATGCATTGTGAGGTAGTTTGCACGGTTCGCTGACAGAATAGTTGCGGAACATAGCAATCTCACTGTTTTAAGCAGGGTTGCGGAGTCGGTAAAAAACCATTCGACTCCGACTTCTGATAATTTTAGTAGTTCGACTCCGACAAAATTAAATACTAAGACATTTTATGATGTGTGTAATAAAAAAGAGAAAAATGTATACAAAGAAACTATTCATAATTCAAATTCAAATGAGTCAAAATTTGTACGCTACCAAAAACAGAAATAAAATTTAAACATGGCCTCTAGAGTCGGTACGTTTGTCCGACTCCTTCTCCACTGACTAGAAATTCCTCCTGAACTCCACGGCCCTGGTTTTGAGATGCCTTTTGGTCTTTTTAATCAGTCCGCAACAATATAGGTTTTAAATGATAGATTTTGTCACTAGCCCTCTGCATTTCTTTTAATTTTTATATACGGTAAAACTTAATGCATTTATAGTAGAAATTGTGCTGTTGGGTTGACTTATTTTATAGTAATAATTTAAAATTAGGTAAAGAATTAATATGTATTGTGAGGTTGTTTGCACGGTTCGCTGACAGAATATCAGTCTTTAAATTCTTGACTTGCTCCTCATTTTAGGAAGGAAAATGCCAAACGGAATGATTAATGTGGGGATATAGTAGTTAATAAATGGTTGTGCGCGTTGTTTCGATTTTGGATAGAGCTGTTTACTTCGCGAATCTGCATCCATCTCACTGTAACAAATTTATCACAAAAAGCATTAAGAGGACTGTCGAAAAGTAACTCATTTGTGAAATGCGTCCTCTATGGAAAGGCCTTGACTTGAATTCGTAAAGTATAAAACCGTGGAGTAATTTGATAAAAGTTGCCTTCAAAATTTTGAGTTATTTAGTAGGCCTTGTTCGTATAAACCTTAATGTAATCTTTGTTGTTAAAGCAGCGTTTGCGATGAGAAAAGTGTTTGCGTTTTGGGAGTAGTCCATTTTGATCAGCGTTTTTTCAAGTACTTTCATACTTATTTGGAAAACTATTCGCGTGTGTGTGTGATCCATAAACAGGTCTCCTATTTCAATTTGTTGCATGCCTTCAAGTTAAATGCATTGCCTCGCTATGCAGTTTTATAAATAAAACGTGTTCGTTGAACAAATACTACAGAGAACAACGTATGAAGTTGATCTAAACGTTTGTTAATTTAATTGCTGTGAATTTACAAATTTTAAAAATAAAATCATTTGTTGTACGTAAATATAATAAGTATCTCCAATTACTGTAATATAGTCGACTACTAGTATTTTATGAATTTCTTCATATGCAAGTTACGAAAACCAAAATTCAGTTATGTAAATTCTTAAATGCAAATATTAATTTTAATTAACCTGGAATCGATTGTGTTAGTTTTTATGAAATGTTGCTGTATTAAATGTGCCATAAAATGTAATGTGGAAAAACTATTATATCTCATGTAATCATTTTTAGTATGATTTGCGTAATAAGAGTTGTACCATTTCCAGCATCTTTTACTATTTTTTCTGTATTGCTCTTGTTCAAAATTTTCTCTTTTTTACCCTAATTACATTGATTAACTTGACTTGGCCGATAACACGTCTAATTATAATCAACAAATGGCTAAAAAGGCGCGTTAGATTAGGCGCGTGTTTTTTTATCAATTACTTATTGTTCTATAAATAATTGTTTACCTTAGATACCTATATTTGTGCTTTATATTTAGGTTCCAATTGCTTTTTATTTGGTTTGGCGGCTATTCATAATCGTTACCGGCCATTCACACAGCTGTTACTGCAAAATATGCTGTTTGCAAATATTTTCAAAAGATTTGGTTTACATATTTTGTAGCCTTGCACTGGAATGCGTGTAGTATGAAAATTCTGCAGAAGTACGTTTTAGCTGTTTTTAACTGCGCCAAATATAGAATTTTGGAATTGGTCTTAGTATACCATACGGAAAAAATATAATCGTTGCGAATTAGGTACTCGGTATATGGCCAACAGCAAATGCACTTAGCAACGAACGTATCAGTCGAATCAAATTGGATTATGCACGGATCCCGTTCCTGTTAATGAGTCAACCTATTGTTTTTTTACTGAATACGTGCAACGTGGAATAACGTTGCATTATTATCAAAAGCCTCGTAAAATGCAGTAGTGCAATTATCAAAGTGGGATAGTTATTGCTTAGTAGACCTACCTCAACAACGCAGTGCTCAAATGACTATTGTCGTCGCCACATGAAATTTCGTGCAAAGGTGTTTATTGATTTTCATCCAGTATGGTATGATAACTTTACAGCTGCCTATTGCAATTTTCTTACGTGTTGGTTGAGATTTTTTTAATGAACCTTGAAATAGGACAATGAGTAAAAATAATTAACACTAGCAATATATTTTTTTAATTGTAGTTAGCTTTAGTAAAAGAAAAACATTCATATTAACGAAGTAGTTGCAAATGATGCAGTTCGCGAAGGTTAAGTGCTTTTCATTAATTGTAAATTTAATGAAAATGTTATAGACGGCACGCACGTGACGTGTTTAAACACCTTTGCTAAAGTGAGATTACTCAACGCACTAGTGCAAATATAGAGCGATTTAAAGCGTTCAGATAAGTAAGTCTAATATCACATTAAAACCACGCTTGGAATATTGAAAAACTATTTTAACAGACCAAAAAATGTCGAATATTAGTTGACCTGCTGGACGCCTTTTTTGAAGGTTCCTAGTGGTAGTTTATGCACCTACGATTTAATTACAAAGCCGAAAACGAAGCTGTTTTAGATATTACGTATTTTGTAAGGACATAGTTGTGTTAACATTATAGAATTAAATTTCAAGGACTCCTTGTCACGAGAGCAGTGATTTTCTAGTGCAGTTTTTGTTTCTGAAGGAATAGCTTTCGCAGTTGCTCGAAATTACCATGTTTCTATTTTGCGAATATCTTAAAAGTTTTGTAACAGATTTAATATTATGACGAACTCTGATTTTTTCGCATTCATTACAAAGGTCTCACCGAAGGCACATCGGTAATACTTTCATCTCATTTTACCCCAGAGTGACACCTTTATCTCATTTTACGGTATAGTAATATTTTTATCCATTACACCACAGAATATCGCTTCAACAATAAGAGACGTCGCGTGGAAATTTAATATTTGAGTTTTCTGCTCGTCGCATCTAACAAGGTTTAAGATCGAGGCTATAAGTCAGTGGAATTTTATTAGTCAAGATATACCCAATACCTGTGAAATTTGCAGTAATTTTTAATTTTGAAATTTCCGTAGATAGATCTACATGGTAAGTTTTTGTTAGCCGCGCTTTTTGAGCGTGGAATAAATTAGTTTTATTGTAATGGCATGAACAAATATTTAATATCCTTATAATACCCTGCAGTCTTACAACAGGCATGTACAGTTCTAGACGTTCCAAATGATTCCGCGTGGAGTGGGATTTCTTTTTGATGCTAAAATCAGGGCATTTATAGATTTTTTTATGATATTATTCATTTGGAAATAAAGGGCTAGTGAAGCAGCAGCAAAATACAGCTGTTGCAAGATCGTTTATAGCATCCAAAATGTACAATCATGAATCTATTACGCATATTCCTGCCGTTTAAGTCAGAATATACATTGATTTTGGATTAGTTCTTTTAATATGTATTTGCCGGTGTCCTTTAATTTCCGACCGCAGTTTTTCCTATCTGCATTGTTTACCGATCTTTATATGATTCTGCAGTTGTAACATGCACACGCAGCATTTAATATGTTATTTTGTATTTCTGGAATTTGATGTATAATTTATCCTTGCATGGAATATTTTCAATTGCCTTTTTGCTGACTCAATCGACTATCCGATAATGCGAGTTATCATTCTTGTCGCCTTTTACTATAGAAAAAAACGTTATCCGGATATTTGAATTTGGTTAAGCAATCTTGGAAATACTCCACAAGGAGTATTAAATTATCCAAGGTAGACGCTTCCACAACCATTATCATGAACACTTGGCTACCCGGTACAGATCCACTAGCGGAAGCCAAAACATCAACATGGAGTAATATTTATAACAACTTTAGCGATGATTTATTTGATACATCAGTTAAGTCTATACAGTGTGTCCCAAAACGTACCGGCAATATTTCAAAGATGAATTCCAGAACTTATTTAGAGTCGAAAAGTCCATATAAACATATGTCCTAAACGTAACCGTTAACGAGTTATTTTTTATTTCATAATTTATGCGGGTAAAATTTAGTTCAACGGATTTCTGAAATACTGATCTGGTTGACATGATCGCGTCTTTTGTTTGGTAACATTTGAACAACGATTTTAACAAATTATTTTTTGTATCCTTATATCCATCGTAATTCACAAATGAAGATTATGTAGATATTCATTATATTTACGGTCTGTGTGATGTAAATGCTTTAGCAGCACAACAATAAATCGTAGAAGATATCCCAATAGAAGATTTCCTACGCGTGCAGTTTTCTTTAATTCACTTCGCCAGTTGAGGGAACATGGCACTTTCAGTGCAAGACATGCAGTCGGCCAAGGAGTTGCCCGTAGGCCCATAAAGAAGTTCTTGATTTATTGCAAGACGATCCGTCTCGCGAAAAATTGCACTACGAGTGAAATATGTAGAAACCAGGTTTGGAAAATAATAAGTGCTCTCTCATCTTCAAAGATTTCAAGCTCTAGGTAATGATTTTATGGACCGATGAAGCTTCTTTCACGAGATGGTATCAATAATTATCATAATTGTCATGAATGGGCTGCAGAAAATCCTCATTTAAGAAAACGCTCGCATTTTCAACATAGATTTAGTGTGTTAATATGGTAGTTGGTATTCTTAATGATCGTCTGATTGGACCATTTGAACTGCCACACCGTTTCAATGGTGCGAATTACGAATATTTTCTAGAAAACTCTTTACCCTTATTACTGGAAGATGTGCATTGAATATTAGACGTGCAATGTGGTGTCAACACGATGGGGCACCAGCACATCAATCTCTTCGTGTTAGAGTTTGGCTTAACGCACATTTTCCAGGAAGATGGATTGGAGTAGGAGGACCGTAGTATGGCTACCGCGTTCATCGGACCTTACTCCATTAGATTTTTATCTTTGTGGCCACATGAAACAGATTGTTTATGCAAGTGAAGTGCACACCGTAGAATAATTACGCCAAAGAATACAGCAGGCTACCGATATTATTAAGAACGCGGCGATCTCTTCTGCGACGTGCGGCTTTGTGTATCGAACACAATGGAGATAATTTTGAACATTTCTTGTAAATAAAATAATAAAAATCTATTAAAAGAAGATTTGTTTCATAAAATTTGTTGAACTAAAATTTTAGCCACATAAATTATGAAATAAACGGTTACGTTTAGGACATATGTTTATATGGACTTTTCGACTCTAAATAAGTTCTGGAATTCGTTTTTGAAATATTGCCGGTACATTTTGGGACACCCTATGTAACAGTCAAAAATGAGATTAGTTGATTTTAGGTAGAATTAAATAATCAATCGTCAGTAGTGTTAGGATATTGATTGGTGACGAAAATACTGAAATGGTATGAATCAATATTCGATCATAATCATAAATTACCCTTATCGTTCAGTCTGACGATTCGTGCAAATATAGCATATCAAACCAAGATCTAGCACTTCAATTTTTTATTAGAAGTACGAATTGAGCCGGTTTAAAGGTTCATTTTTCTGTTTTCGATTCCCCGATTTTCGTATAAAGATTTCTGATGCCGCGCACAATTTTGGACAGTTTTTTTTTTATTGGGAACGAGGATCGGTTATCGCGAATTATTAACTGGTTTAGAATTTCATTTTTTGCTTCTGTTATCTGCATTAACCAGTGCGCTCTTTATAATGCATAAAAGCAACGATTGTCTGAATACTTGATCGATGGACGTAATACTTATACATAATTTTAAATTAAATGTGATGTGGATGCTATCATTAGCGTGAGGATCATTAAATAAATTGATAAAACGGTCGTTTAAGCGACTGAGTGATCGTTTTTCCTTTTTTCATGTATTTTTAATTGATAACAGCTGATATGTGCATTTTACTGACTCGATACTCGTAAGTATGGGAGTAAATAACTATACATGCATAATACTAATATTTTAATTGCTGAATTATTAATCAAACGTGAATATATTATTGACTGCATCTTACGTAACTATCTGCTGGTTAATAGCAAGCATATTACGCCGAGCTATAGAAATTCTTTGACCGATTGAAAAGTGTCCAATAATTTGTCGATACTTGAATGTTACCGACCACGGTAACAGGAAAGATGTAATTACAAATTACTTTCTATTAAATATCACAAAACCGCTTTATCTGCAGACAGAATTTAAGATTAATCGTCAACGTTATTAATTCTCTTCGAGCCACTTCAGTTCGAAACGACGGTATTCTGAACTTCCTCAAAGAAAAGATGTGCCTCACCTTGGCACCCGCGATATACTTTTAACGACCCACAACTCTGAGTGTACAGAATAATATATGTAGGGTCAACTGGATCCAGTGCTGACCACTTTGACGTCGACTTGGTCTAATGTGACCTATTTAATGTGAGTTCATGTATGGCCGAAAGTGAACTGTTACTGCTGCACCTCCTCTCGGGCACTGACGCTTCTGTAGCTTAACTGATGCTCCCGTTTTGCTGGAACTGAAACGCTTTTTTGTGCATCATTAAATACCATATGAACATTTGTATGCAGCAAAAAGTAATTTATAGAGGAGCGTGTGGAAAACCGTTTGACTCGTTCGACCCATGGTGACGATGAGGAGAGAACCTTCTAGTCGGCTCATAAGAATTGTTCTTGAGCTTCCGAAGCGCAGTTTCTAGCTTCGACTGCTGCCATCAGCTTTTTTGAAGAGGAATGTAGGAGTGGTGTGTATAATTCGTCGATGGACCGTCGTCGTGCCGCTAGCCTACTCCGGCTCGTGTATAATTTAAGTATAAATTTAACTCAAGGTCATCCCTGTTGTGGACACACTCTTCGTTCGATGATAAAACTTTTTAAAATAAGTGACCATCGAATGGAGGCAAACTCGCCCGCCTCGAATAAAAAGGCTATCGTCGCTTCGCAACTTCAAATCCGAGTTTTCCCTGCTTGTTCTCTTCGATTGTAAAAGCGCTATGCGTAATTACGACCATCCAAGGACTCTGCCGTTTTGCTAATTCAAATAACGTTGCCGAGGTCGTTGTTTTTAGGGTATGCATTTTTTGTTGGACTGAATTGAAAAGCCGCGATTTATAAATAATGGTGGGCAATACGATTTAAAAGATTGCGTACGGTGAAACTTCAAGAGCTAAATATGTATGAAACTGCCCGGGTATGCCAGGCCAGTTGGTACGGTTATCTCTCTTTCGATTATGTAGTTACCAGCCGGGCCCCGATAGGCGTGCTCAGGACCAATGGCAGCGAGCGACCGGTTGCTATGTGCCGTATACCGGCAACGGATATAAGCGTGCGCTACGGCTGCTCCGCTGCCGAACGAGGCCCTCTCCATCGACAACAACCCTCCACACTCCCTACTCGCGGTGATGATCCCTTGCGCCCCTCGAGTTCCAAATCCTCCGTTGAATAGAAGTGTGCGAAATTAGCATCTCCGGACGAAATACTTGTTTTAGAAATATTCGACGACGTCCATGCATAAATCACTTTTCGAAATCTAGGACATTCCACTTACAATTTTTATTATTCTTAAAAAGACACTTTGACGATCTCATCTGGAAGTACACACCGATTGCAGCTTTACCGATTTCGACCTTACTATCTAAAATAAAGATAGTTTTGGCACTCTGGAACTTTTAGGACGTACAGATTGTATTTTTTTTTTATTGCATCAGTACTGTGTAGAAATCGGAACAATATCAAATTATCCCTACCAATAACGTGTGTACTTACTTAGTTCGAACCATGAATCATCAATGAGCGATTTATGATTGGTTGTTCGTTTTTCAGAATCACATCCAAAATTACAAAAATTTAACTAGTGTTATGGGTGAAATATCAAGAAGTATAACACGTTATTGATGTATAAGCAATAATCGAAGTTGTTAACATCATGAACGAAATTTTAAATTGCTAAGATTAGGTGTCAACATAAACTCGGCGACTTTTAACAATGAATGTAGTCAATATTATTGTTATATTTTACACCTTGCTAACTCTGGACCAAGTTTGATTATTGCTTTATCTGCATTGTGTTAATGCCTTTGTTGTACATTATGAATGTTCAAATTAAAAAACGTAAAACAAGTGTAGTCACGTATATTTATGAATCATGTACATTGTGCATTATCGGTGTATTCGTCTTTTCTCCCTTACCCGATATTAAATAACAAATATTTGCCGCTTTATGAATAAATATATTAAAGTAGAAGATTCAGTTTAAGCCATAAGTTATTTGTACCTGAAATAATAAGGAATTTTTAAACAAGGATATATATATATATATTTCTTCCGTAATCTTTTGTTTCTCCTTCAATGTTATATTCTTCGAATTTGCTCTTATTACATTCTCAAGGTGTAATCATGTTGTCGTTTTCGTATATCTTCAATTCAGACCAAAATTGTTTTGGTTATATAATCGAAGTCTTACAAATTCTGTTAACAACCAACATTTTTTTGAGTTTTTTGTATTTTGAAGACGTCTTAATGAAAACATTTGTTTTAAATAGATTAAGGACTTCTTCTTATTCCCTTTTATACCCCTTCCCCCGAATTTATACTGACGAGCAATTACCCTAGCAGTTTTATCAGCAAAATAATTGTCAGTGGAAAACATTTTAACACTCGCGAATTTACGGTAGTATAGGCGAAATTTGTAAGGAAATGTAAACAAACACCACTCCAGTTTTAGGGATAGTAAATAATAACGAAGTGTGGGTGTGGAACTCACTGACGAAATGTAGAAGAATATGAATTTTTAAAATCTGGAAATTGTAATACTCGTCGTATACTGAATGTCGATGTTTTCGTTATATATATTGATATATTGGTGGTTAATTAAATTTACATTAACGAGTAGAATTATTAAATAAGGGCCACGAATAAGCGATCATTCTAATTTGAAACTGTCCGTTTTGTATGTCTGAAATGATTTAATTAAATAAAGCCCTTTTAAAAAAGCAGGTTTAAATTTTGCAGTTCCTTACTCTTAATTAATTAAATGTCTGTGGTCAAACCTCCCCCCTTTGATTATTTTGGATTTTCCATTTCAATTGCACGTTTTTCTGCGGCCTCCAAGCCTACCTTTTGTTCCTGACACCCCGTTTAGCAATTACCCGAAATGAAAAACCTAAATATTTAATTATATTAAATTCCTGTTTTCCCCTGCAGGGAAACGCACGTCGCGATTCTCCAAATCTTGTCTCATTAAAGGCTTGTTTATGCAATCTCACCGGCCAGTCTATTATCTGTTTACCAATTACACATTTACAGACCAGATTTGTTCAAAGCTGCTTCAAATGAGCAAGGTATTACAAATATCAAACGAAGCACTATCAATATTTGCCTTCCATTAAATCAAAAATTGAATCAACGAAATTTACTTTAATTTAATTTGTTTAAGACTTTCGAGGTTCATAGGCATTGTTTTTTGTTGAATATGTGGAAGTATTTCGCAAATTATTTTGTTATAGCAAAATCTTGAATTAAGTTTCTTTTGCAGCCAATATCTGAGTGGTCATCGTCGCATGTGGTGGAGTGGATGGCTGCCTTGAACCTTTATCCATACGCAGATGTCTTCAGATGTAAAGATATCAAGGGTTCGGACCTCATCCACCTGGACAAAGAAAAGCTGATGGTAAGTATTCATGCCACCTTATTGACCTACATTAGTCAGACTTTTATTGAATTAAATACATTTGATTAGCATACATGTCCTGCAGTTAGTTTTAATATCTGCACTTTTAATATTCCACTGTATATATGCGAATAATAGAAATTTTATAGTTTGACATAGATTTCTTATCTATATTAGTTAGTTAATACCTTTGAAATCAAAATGTTTAATTGATATAGCTATTGTAAAACTTTCGTGCTATATTTGAAGGCTATTTTGTAATTCACAAAACCAACAATGGGTTGTTAAAGTTAATACTTTACCGGGGATTTCATATTCTGTGTGTATATCTAATGAGACGAGATGTAGTGTATATCGTGTTTCAATAAGTAGGGTAGTATAAATAATGTCTAACACAATTGAATTAAAACAGTTGAAATTGTGGGTAAGCTTAGATTATATCTGACTGATTTTAATAATGTAGCTTATGTTGAACCTTCTAATAATCGCACACATGAAAATTATATTCTTAGATCTATTTTGTTAGTAAAGTTGAAATATATTACATCCAAAAAGTAATTCGAAACTTTAGTTTTAGATATTTTAATTTCTCTTTTATTTTTAATCTTTTGTGTAGTTCATTGTGAACCATGAACAGAATCAGCCTATATTAGTGTTTCCATCACGTTTAGTTTAATTAGCAGTACTTACCACTATTAAGGAATACGAAAGATAGTTTTGCAGAGGTTTATTATATTTAGAAGATTTGTATTGATTCCATTTGAAATATATTTCGCCGGTAAACGGCCTGTAATTGCAAGTAAGTCAATACAAACAGGTTAAACTGGTGATTTTCCAATTCATATTACAGGTTGCTTTCCAGAGTTAATTAATATTTCATTAATAATCTAGCTTACCCTTTATTATTAAAAACAGTTGTATTCAATTATTGTTCTTAACCCCCTACATGATTTTTAATATTAACTTGACTACTCGTGACAGTAAATAACAGTAAATTGAATTATTCTAAAATATAAATGTAATAGTTTTCAGTAACAAAGTAACAAAAAATAATAATAATAAAATACTACTTCTTGACATGTGAAACAGGTTGAATGTAATAGCGTTATTCTGCACTGTATATGTTCGAAATAGGCCTCAACTGTAATGATTTCTATTCTTCTTCTTCTTCTTCAGAGTTTTAGATCCATTTGTGGATATAGTCCTCCCCTTTAATTTTCCATGGTTCTCTTTCTCTTGCTACACGCCTCCATCTTTTTCCCGCTACTTGTGCTATGTCGTCGCTCCACCTAGCAGGTGGGCGACCGACACTACGCTTGTGCATTCTTGGCCGCCAGTCGAGTAGTTTTCCGGACCATCTTTCTCTTCCCTGTCTTACTACATGTCCGGCCCAGCTCCATTTTAGTTTTGCTGCTCTTTCAGCCACATCTTCCAGTCCTGTCCTTTTTCTAATTTCTGTGTTTCTTATCTTGTCTTCCAGTGCGATGCCTAACATTCTCCTTTCCATGTTTCTCTGTGCTATTTGTAGTCTTCCAATATTTCTTTTTGTAAAAACCATCGTCTCAATTCCATATGTTAATATTGGAAGTACACAGGTGTTATAAACTTTAGCTTTGGATTTGAGGTTGTATTTTGACGATTTAAGTATAGAAGAAAGTTTTCCAAACGCTGACCAAGCTAATTTAATACGTCTTTTAATCTCAATCTCTTGGTTTTCTTTTCCCATTTTTAACGTATGCCCGAGATATATGTACGATTCTACATTCTCCATCTAATTCAATTTCTATATCACTAGGAATGTTAGACATGATCTTAGTTTTTTGTCTATTCATTTGATTCAATGATTTCTATTATTAATGCGTAATTTTTGTGTTTTGTTTGTAAATTGATTGCTATACGAATGAAGCTAATACATATTGTACGTAAAGGGTGCTCTCTAGAATTATTTTAGGGTATTTGATATACTGGGTGCTTGCAATCTTCACTGTGCCTATATATTCACTGTAAATCATTTCAAAAGTTTGCTCAAACTATAGAGGGATAACATTAATGAGCATACCTGGTGAAATACTAGCTAGAATAATAGAGAAGAAAGTGAGAGAGAAAATTGAAACTTCGTTAGAAGAGTCGCCACATGGATTCCGTAGAGGCAGAAGTACACAAGACCTAATTTTCACAATCAGACAACTGGGAGAAAAAATGATAAGAAAAAAGAAGGAAATTCATATATGCTGCATTGACCTAAAAAAAGCCTTCGACAGGGTAAGGAGAAAGGATGTCTGGACAAGCTTGGAAAGAAGAGGAGTAGAAAAAGAATTGATAGAGGTCATTAAAGCATTTTACAGAGAAAACAGAAATAAAGTAAGGACACACAACGATGAATCAGAACAATTTGAAACAAAAATAGGATTGAAACAAGGGTGCGTTCTTAGCCCACTCCTATTTTCAGTTCTCATAGATGATATTGTGAAAATTTATAAACAGAAATGTAGTTACATGGAAGTGGGAAAATGAAAAATGAACAGTATAACAATACAGGAACTACTATTCGCAGACGATATGGTGCTAGTAGCAGACTCGGCGGAAAAACTTAAAAAAAAAATATAAATATCTACTATCGTGAACTCAGAAAAATAAATATGGAAATAAACATTGAAAAAACAAAAACTATGATTATTGCATGGGAGGATTCACAACACAATATCAATATAGAAGGACAGGTATTAGAAAAGGTAACAAATTTCAAATATTTGGCTACAACAATAGAAAATAAGGGGGAAATCGACAGCGAAATAATGGAAAGAATAGGAAAGGCGGGAAAAATATATAACGCACTAAAAAACTCGTTCCATAGAAAAAAAAGAAATCCCGGACCAAATAAAAGCAGTAGTATACGAAAAAGTGGTAAGACACCTTTAATCTACGGTAGTGAAACGTGGACGATCAATAGAGTAATGAGAACAAAATCACGGCAATGGAGATGAGATTTTTAAGAAAAATTAAATAAGATTAGACAGAGTGAGAAATGAAAGTATAACGAAACAATTGCAAGTGAAACCTATAAAGTCACTGATAGAAGAGAGGCAACTTGGATGGATGGGGCACCTTCTCCGATTGGATGACAACAGGATAGTGAAAAGTGTATATGAAGCCAGAACACAGGGAAAGAATAAAGTAGGCAGACCAAGAAGGAAATGGGAGGAACAGGTTCAGGTAATAGCGGAAATCAGGGACATACAGTGGAGGGAAGTAAGGAACTTGCAAGAGATAGAAAGGCATGGAATAAAACAATTAAGAAAAATTAAAAAAAAAATTATGTAGAATCGTATTATATTGTATTGTAATTTGGTTATAATCCGACACCTAACGGTAAAAGGATTTCATTTTAAATAATAATTAAAAAAATCATTGTAAATATAGCACCATTATAATTATAAATATACAAAGTGGGGCAGGCTAGTCACATTTCTAAAACCACAAATACAGAAAATTGTTTGATAACAGTTAATAGAAACTGATCTATTTATTGTCAAGTAGGTCTTATTAATTAAAGTTTTGTATTCCAACAAGTTTTTTTAATGGCTTATGTGCAAGTGTTGACTTTGCTAGTACGTAATTCTATATATTAGCATAAATTTAAAACGCTTACAATTCTGGATTCAGATAAAGACAAAGTGTCAAAATGTCATCCGGTATCATAATTTTACACAAAAAATTATCTAGGTTAAACCTCAAAGGTAAATTAGAATGGTTAAACAATTATTTTAATACCAAGTTTGATTTATTGCAATATTTTGTACGTGAAATATGCTTGATAATGTTTTGAAATCTTGTTAAAAATGGGGTTAAAAGTAGACTGTATACTGTAAACAATGTTAAAGTGCGTAGTATGGTCTTAATTGAAGTGCTAATTGCAAATGATTTCCCCTATCGTATCTGGCTAAAATGTTTTACAACTATAACTAAAACCTCTGACCTAATGTAACAATCATCAGTGGTTAGTTTTCTTGTATTGCAAATGTAATAATCGTGGCAGAAGTTATTCTAAAGCAATTGTTATTTTCAGAATATGGGAATCAAAGATGAATTTCATCAAAAGGCAATTTTAAGTTGTGTTAGTGAGCTTTTGAAGCAACCTGATGATACAACTAGTATGACTACTACTACCGAACAGTACAACAATTATAGTGAGCAGTATGCTCATAACTTAACGCAACATAGTTTCAGTACTTTAGAAAGATGCAAAAAATGTAATAAGTATTTAAGGGGCCTCTTACATCAGGGATTTATTTGCCAAGGTTAGTTTTCATTCCACTTTTTAAACCAATCGTGTATTAACAAATGTATTTGCTTTTCAGATTGTGGATTAGTTGCTCATCGCACATGTGCTGCCACAGGTTTACCTTCCTGCCTACCAACTGTCGAAAAGCCACTAGGTATTCAATCGAAATCGGTTTTTGGACAAGGACTCTGCATACAATTTAATCCAACTGACATGCCAGCCCCTCCAGTAGTGAGTATTGTTAAAGCACAATAAATTTTCCTGTTGAAATCTTCAAATCAAAATTTGTACTGTTAGAACCGATTGCTTCTACTGACGTGAATAGTGTATCGTCACAGTATTTTTTGTGGTTCACTTAGCGTTAGGTTATCAGAAGTTATCGTTTTGCCGTACAAATTTCAGTTCAGCTCTTTATGCATGCAGTGCTAGTTCGGTACTATCTTTAATCCAAAAGTTTTACCCAATAAGGTTACAAGGAGCTTTACCTTATCAAGAAGCCAATTAATGAAGCTAAAATAGTAAATCACTTTATCTCTTTATTTTGAACTTTCATGTTGCAATTTTTGAGACATTTGTCTGTATGACATGTTTGTAAATAAAAAAACATAATCAGTTCCTTCATAGGGAATTTACTAACAAGATGTAGGGTTTTGTGTAGGTATTGGAATATTTTTAATGTTTCTGGAAAAAATCACAACATACTGCTTCTGCATAGTATTGGTAATAATTATCCATCTTGCAGGAAGATATCGATTTTGGTATTAAATAACTATTTTTATCGAATTTGTATGAAAATAAATAATTTGACAACAAATAAGGTGTTCTATATAACGCAAAAATACAATAGAAAAATAAAGTACAATAGAACCTATTTCAATTTGCCATTTAAGAAACACACTAGTTGTACAATGTACAGTTTAGACAAAATGCATTTTTTAATCAGTAAAAGCACCTATATCTGCTACAAACTTCAACAATTGGTACTTTGCTGCTAAATTCAATACTTTGTACATTTTCTGTTTAGTCACACTCGCTGATAAGTACTCAAGCACTAATTGAAAATTTTTGAAAACAATAATAAGTAGGAGTCATTCCCTATCGAATAAACTAATGTGTTAACCTTCACATCACCCAGTTTAAAGAAATTCAGGAACTTGAAATATGAATAGTTTTAAAGTAATAGCCTTTCAAATTACAAGCATTTTCCTCTCTTAAATATGCAGTTCTTAGTTTAAATAAATATGCTTTCTATGATATTGCATAAGCAACATTTATGGTCTCCTTAGCTAAGCAGTGAACTAAGGACCTTAAATACTTAAGGACACAATTTTAATACAAATATTTTTGGAAATAACCACCGAGAGACCTATCAGAAATGGCAATTGGTCACTGGTGATGATAGAAGGGTGGTTAACTGTATACAGAAACAATTACACTGAAATGTTGGGGATTTTTTTTCATGGACCACGGCAAAATGATCCCGCTGATTAGCTGGTCACCTTAGTACGTTCTACTTTATGTAAATTGTATACTTTTTTAATCTTATTTATTGGTTTAACATAAAGAAACGGTAGTGATAGATTATAATTAACATCTACCTTCTTTAGGAGCCAAATTTAAATTTGAGAATCCCCCCTCTATTTTTCATTGTCAAAATCCCGATTTGATTGTACATTACAGTATTAAACGCAGAAAAAATAAAATACTAAATTACAACTTTCAATGTAACATTCTGGCGACAAATATAAATATGCCGGTATTCAGGGAGTTTCCTCCAAGAAAAGAGAATTTACCTGCCTACTCATTACAAATTCAGACAGTAGCAATTTCCACGTCTGCTGAATAATGTGAGGGTATCGGTTTATCATCAGGCATTATCTGTTTAAACTATGACGAAAACCGGAGGAATAGTATTATTAGATTTTGAATTACTTTATTTTTGTTGTACTGGACAGAGTATATAAGCAGCAATCTTATGTTGCTATAAAATAATGGAAGCTATTTTGAAGACTGCAGATGACACTTCTGGGAAAAACGGCATCAAATTCGAATTAAATGCATGCCTTTGTTCGATTTCTCTGCAAACCTCACTTCTTTAAAGAGCAACCATGACAGTTTACTAATTTCCTGAATTACTATATCGTGAGGTTTTTCATTCATTGCCGCGTATGTTTGCGTATATAATGTATAAAAATAACAATAAGATCTGTTGGATCTGTAAAATATGCCGGCAGTCAATTAATAGCAAATTTAGTAAAATTTTTATTTACCGACTCTGAAAAGTTTACGAATATTGTTGATTAGATTGTCACAAAAATGTCATAGCAAATTACTCACCAGACATATTTACTTTAGAATACATGGCGAGGCAAAAGCCGAGAGACCGATTGCGTAACATTAGTTTATTTTAGGTAAACAATACGTTTGAAATATAAGTTATATTAACGCCTTTTTTTTTTAAGAATCGTGGAGTTGCCTGGCAACTCCAAGATTCCCATCCCTCCCACCTTATCCCGGCTCAGCACATTTCGTGCTATTCACAGGTCTAACGTGCCCCACCCTTGAAAAACCCCATGTCCCAGACACCACAAACACCCTGGGAAAGTGCAGTGCTCAGGATTCGAACCTGAGCGACTTTGGTAGAATAACTCCGAAGCCAAGTGCTGAGGCCATTACTCTACCGCGGTCCCCATATTAACGCCTAAAACACATGAACTGATATTTTAAAATATGAATTAAATTTTCTTGTTTTGTAGTGTGTTTTTCTTTTTATGGTTTTTCAAGTATATGTATAGGGTAACTAGCATTTTTAAGAACTTTGGCGAGAGTTATTTGAAGCTACATTATGCCTTCGGCTGACTAGATGGCATGAGGGGGCTGAAATAAGGGGATTTAACTTAGAAAAAAACATAAGCAGTAAACAAAAACGGCTTTTTTTTCCTCATTCACACACTACCCCTGCCACCTCGGAACCGCTTTCCCATTACTTCAGGAGGATGCGGGCGTCCCTTAAACTTAACTAAGCGAAATGCGGTTATTGCCTCAACCGGGGTCCAATCCCGCGACCGACTGAACCGCATTTCACTGTGACCTCGACTGACAGCTCTTGTTTGCACTGTCCCATCGAAGTCCCTGAGCGTCTACAACCTGCGTTGAAAACATTTACTAATATAACCGGGGTGACTAAACATAAGCATTAAAATTTTAGTTGTATTTTGTCATGGTTCAAGCAATCAAATCCAATCTTGTTGCTGTTATCATTTTTGCATTATATCGTACTATAATTTGGTGCGGCATATTCTCAATGCGGAAAAAGTGTTTTTATGCAGAATAGTATTGCAGAGATTCGAGTGTCAAGTAAGCGAATTTTCTCAAAGGGACACATTAGGCTATATTCCTGTCTCATGCAATCTCGCCAGCCTATTGCTTGCTGTATTAACCATCATTTCACATTACAGTATCTGCCACCAGAACTTCTACCAGCCAAAAATTACTTACTATTGTTTTACAATTGAAAAATTAAATTGTAGATAAACATTGGTTATACAGAGTATTATATGCTGTTCATTTAAAATTAGCTTCAAAATGACATTTCTCTAAAAAAAATTGTATGTGTCTTTATTGCGTTTTTTTACCACATTTTAGAAAAATTGATGTTAGAGTATAGATCTCAATTTCGCAAAGAAACTTCTCTCTAAAATATTTGTTTACAAATAATAAATTTGCGCTGAAGAAACAAAGCCCCAAAAAGTATTATTATATCAGAACTGACATATGCAACTTAAAATTCCTGCCAAATTGAAACGTATAGAATCCATATGCATATATGTTCATATAACCTTACAATAAATTTACAAAAGTTCAAGGTAAGGAACTAATTTTGCTTGGTGTCATGACCATGGCTTCCTAAAAGTTATGTTAAAACATGTGCACTGGTCGTCCTGTATTATATTTATAAATATTTTTATTAACATGCTTAATGTCACCTCTTTGCAGGTTATTAAATGTACCCAAGAACTAGAAGCTAGAGCAAAAAATAATCCTAGTTTAGAATTATACAGTATGTACGTCGCTGCTCCGTCTGCAGATCAAGTAAATGAATTACGACAAAAATTAAACGATTCAACAAATAACGTAGATCTAAGTGAATATCCACCAGCATGTATTGCAAACGTTCTAAAGAAATTCCTCCGAGAACTCCCCGACCCTGTGATTCCAGTACAGTGGTACGATCGTTTCCTGGAAGCTTCGAGTAAGTTTTTGCTTTTTATTCTTTAACAAAAGGTTTTCTGTTATGATTTATATTTTTAGAAATGCGCAGTGATGAACAATGTGCGCCAGTACTGGGTCGGTTAGTTCAAGAAATACCTGAACATCATCGGAGTACACTTACTTATTTGATGGCTCACTTTTGTCGAATATGTCAGATGGAGCATGCCAGAGGGAACCGCAACCCCCCAACTGTACTTGTACAAACTATGTGCCACATTCTTCTTAGACCCCCTTGGGAGCGTATTATGTAAGTGTTCAAATTCCCCGAAACTGTAATGATTATTAAACATATCAGAAATAACTTCGACTCCATTATGCCCTACAAAAAAATAATCTTGGCAACAGATGCTCATTGCGATTTTAGTAATCTTGTAATAAAATTGAGTTGTCACTGTGTAACTTTACCGAAATATTTAAAGCTAACATTGTCTTATTTTTCAGTCAAGTAGTTTACAACACGCAGTTGCACAATAGGATTGTAGAACTGTTGCTTCTTCATTGTGATTGGAACGAAATGCTTCCGGAGTTTGCTTCGGCGCCAGCCATCCCACCAAGAAAAGTTTCGAGGATGGGTAGTAGTGTTAGTGCGGCAGTGTTTGACAAGGAAAAGTGCAACAATATATCCATGAGTTTACAAGATGCAGAGTGGTATTGGGGAGATATTAAGCGAGAAGAGGTAAACGAAAAGTTGAACGATACTGTGGATGGAACATTTTTAGTTCGTGATGCTTCTAGCAAGGGTGGTGAATACACTTTAACTTTAAGAAAAGGTGGTGCTAACAAACTTATAAAAATTTGCCATCGAAATGGGAAGTACGGGTTTACGGAACCCTACACTTTCAACTCGGTTGTTGAGCTAATTAACCATTATCGAAATGATTCGTTATCTCAGTACAATGCGTCTTTAGATATAAAATTGTTGTATCCTATTTCGAAGTACAATCAAGAGGAGGAAATTGCCAATACAGAAAATATAGACAAACTAACCTCAAATCTTGTTGAAATTCATACTAGGTTATTAGATAAGAATAAAATGTTCGAACAGTTAACAGAAGATTTTAATAAAACTTCGCAAGAAGTGACTAGTAAGCGACAAGCATTAGACGCCTTGAAAGAGCTGGTCAAGGTGTTCCAAGATCAAACTAAGACGCAGGAAAAATTTCAAAGTGAAGCACAGCCACACGAAATTAAAAGTCTTATGGATAATGCAGAGTTGTTGAAACAGCGCCTAAAGATGATGGAAGAGAGCTGCGAACAGTTGGACGAAAATTTGCAGCAAAGAGAGGCCTACAATCGATCGCTTGAACGTGAACTTACATCTCTGAAGCCTGGAATTCGTGATTTAATGAGAGAGTGTGATAAATATCAACGGTAAGTTTCGCAAAACTAAAAAACCAATTGTTTGTAACATGAAAAGTAATTTTATATGAATTCTGTTAGCGGAACTGTAGAATTTGTTATTTGATTGTTTATGAAGTTAGTTTAAATTGTTTTTAATGAGAACTGCCAAAAACAGTACATCTTTCAAAGCATGGGCGAGATTAATGGCCAGTTGAAAGATGGTTTTTTATTAAAACTATTGAAAGAGTACTAGATGTTTTCCAACATTAGGCAGTTAGTTGCAATGTGAAAACGAGAATTGCTAACAAACAATGGGGGAGTGGTTTCCAATATCTTCAAGAGGGTTAATCCCCACCTTCAAATTTTTTTATGGGAACTATCTGTAATAGTCTAGGGACGAACGCCAATTTTCTCATGTTTATGTAAGATTTGTTGTTACTCAAATGAATAAAACCAATAGGGAGTCTGTTTACATTATCACAGGACTTTTAGGTAGCAGATACTTTTGAAATATAACTGCTAAATAATATGCAAGCATATTATTTTAATTATGTAATGAATGAGGCGCATACATTTGCAGTAGGAACCCGCAATTTTTCCCGTTGCGTAACAAAGTCATATGCCAGGATGTTGCGGGACCAAATTTCAACCAGCGCCAAACGTTGTAGCATAACAGGGTTTTGTAAGTGTTCTATAATGTGGAATGTTGCGTACAATAGCGTCCTTGTTACGCCTTTGCATTACACATGACGAAAAAGTTCAAAATGTATTTAGGGCTTAACTTCTTTGCGCAACAAGGTTGTGAATAGGGCCATCGTACGCTAGGATATTATACAGAACAACATTTCAATGTGTAATACGCGCGCGTTATACACGCCACCATTCACATTAATACGTGACTCGGTTACATTACGAGGTTCATGGCATACGCTGTTCAATGGTTTTTTGATTTCTTGATAGAATATCATGGAAAATTTTCAACTAGCTGTAGGTTTATTATCCAATATGAATTCGTATAACTATATAAAAAAGTATGTAACCGTTGTGAAATTCCAAGTAGCCTTAATATATTAACGTAGTTGTTCTAAATTAATAGCAACGGCGGAAAGATCCTGCAAGAAATCATTACTTTGTTTTCAATTCAATAAAAGGAGAAAGTGAACCGTAAGAGAAGCTATGGCAATGTTTGCTTTGCGCCATTATTATTGGAAAAATTAATTGAACAGGTAAAACACTACAGTGTTGCAAAACTCCTATGTAGGATTACGCTACAACATTCGTCGCTGGTTAAAATTTTTTTCTGTATCGCTGCGTTTTGGTGCCCTTGCACAAGACGTTTTGCACGACGCGACACCTAGTGTAGTTGCAAATATATACGCGATTGTAGTAAGAATTGACGGGAAATATATATAGCGAATTTTCGATAGTGAACTGTTTCCAATATCTGCATGAAGTTGTTGGTTGCTAATTAAAGTTGTTACTCGAGCAATCCATTTGAAACGATTAGGTTTGCTTCTAATGAAAACTGTTGGAAAGAAGGTGACTTCGAACGTAGTAGACGTAAGAATATACAGTACTTACAAAAAAATTTTTGCTGGTGCATAAAATAAAATTGAATAATAAAAGTATTCTGCAAGTATAAGTAATGTAAATAAACAGATCCAATTTTGTTCACAGATGGCTGATAGCACGTGGTGTTAAACTAGCGCGCATTCGACAACTACTAAACAAAGATGATGAGAGTAGCGACGGCGTGGATCAGTCGGAAGAGTGTGATATAGAAAATTTGCCCCATAATGAGGAGAAGACTTGGTTCTTGATGAATTGTTCGCGTTCGAAAGCGGAGCAACTGCTGGCTGGGAAAGCAGACGGTACATTCCTGGTGCGTCCCTCGAGCACCCACCAGTACGCATTGTCAATCGCATGCAACGGAATTACGAATCACTGCATCATACACAAAACAAAGCGTGGCTTAGGTTTTGCCGAACCGTATAACATATATGACTCGCTCAAGTCGTTGGTGCTTCATTATTCTCAGAACTCATTAGAAATTCATAACGATTCTCTAAACACTACTCTTAGATATCCTATTTTTGCATCATCCAACCTCAACAGTGAGGAGGCGTATGTAGTCCGAAGTACCTATAATTATAATACAACAAAGATCGAGTGATGTGATATTTAAAAACTGCTGTGAAATTAAAATATATTATATATATAAATATATATATATATACATATATATTCCTTATATAATTATAAATGATGTGAATGTGATTGTTACGTTAATTTTTTTAGACATTTTTTGTCAATTTTATGGAATATATAATGGTGATTATAGACTCGTATTAAAAAGTTATTAAGTGTACAGTATAAACAAATGAAACTCTTAAAACTATTTGCATGAACACCATGTAAATGACTGTGATAGTGTACTAAAGAAGAGAAGTTTTTACGAATTTATATTGCATATTACTGTTCGTGATTAAAGTGGCAAAGTGTGACATGGCTACGGAGAAGACGAGGGAACCACGTCTGCCGATTTCTCGTGCTGCTGCTGAAGTTTTTTAATTCAAAACCATTTGAAACTTTGGTAGTGATTAAACATATGCCTTTGCTACACCGTGTACTTGTGTTCTAAATTTTGTTCGGCATTTGCATTCATCGTGAACATGTAACTGTAGTTGAACTGGACTCAAAAGTGAAGTATCTGAATGCAACGATGGTTGGTCGGTGTACTTTCAGAGCTGTGTGATCATATTTCTCTTGGTTTTGAATTAGTGTGATACTTTAATCTGTCCGATGCGAGCGATCGGACGCACGAGTATAATAATTATAAGTAGCCGACACTTTCAGTTTTTATATTTTAGTTAAGAAGTCTCACTTATTTTTATTGTTACATTTTTTATTTTCCAAAAAAGAAATGATGCAACTATTTAATTCTTCATATTGTTAATTAATTCATCCCCCCGATGTTACTTGTTTTAGAACTGTTCATTAACCGTACATAGCTCGCCTTATATTTGTGAGTACTGGAAGAAACATTCTAGATAATTATACGTGTTTTATGTTGTGCAATATAATCAAGATTATAATTTTATATTTCAGTAAGTGTTATATTATCTATATTAATTCTGCTTTTTAAGCCTATTAGTACAAAATATCTATAAAGAAAATCGTAATTTCTAGGGCAAAATCAATCTGTTACATGGCGTGTCATCGTTTTGTCTTTAAACTATATTGTCTAGAATGTTTTTCGTAACATGTATACCACGAATTACGTTGATAAAGGTATACGTTTATTGTGAATTATTGCGCGCATTCTTTAATTGATTCCTGTAGTTGTGAAATTGTGTACATAGAAGCAGTCACTGCTGACCTGAAATATTTCTAAACCGGATGCTGCTTTCTGGCGCTTGTAAATGTTGAAACGTACCTTCATCAACTTGATTCGTAGTAAAAACCATGTATTTATTTTCTTACTATATATTATGTTCAAAATATATTGTGATATACTGTTTTTAAAGCAAGAACAGTCTTCTAATCATAATTACACTTACTTTAACAAATATCGATGTGTGAAGTTATCTACAAAAGGCTTTAATGTCTGTATTATTTTTTAAGGTTATAATTATGTAATATATAAAGTCTCGTTTTTGAAATTTAAAAATTATATGATTTCTAAGGACAGATCTATTCTATGTTATAGTTGCTCGCATAACAAAAATTTACTATTTGAATCTCAAGAAATTAGACAGTGGGATTCTTCTATTTTCCAATATTTGCATTACTGAAATTATTGCAGTTTAATATTATATTCCTTCATCCTTCGTTATTTTCTTATTAATTAATGTTACAACAAATTCAGTAATGAAAAATGTTTTAAATTCTAATTTAATTAAATTTGTTTTGAAATTTATTATTCTGTCTTTATACGCCGAAATATTTGTTGTTTACATTACACATACGTTGTGACGTACAATTTGCAACTAAAAGACTGTTCATTGCTTCGATTTAACATGTATCTCTTATTTCTATGATTTGTAAGTACAATAACCTGAACTAAGTAAAAGTTCAAAGTATTGTACTAAGAATTTTGCCAGTGCTGCTGTTATATTTTACCTTTTTGCACATTTGTATCGTGAGTAATGAAGAAATATAAAGATGTCAGTCATAGATGTTGTCTAGTTTTTCTCAGTAATAAAGATCTTATTTATGGTTCTGTTTGAATTAATTAATTTGCTCGAGTCGCAAATAAAAATGTTTAAAAGTATTTTGGAATTTGAATATGGTGAAAAGTGTATTGTAGAATAACCAGCAAAAATTACATTTTTGTGTATGACGACTGATAACAGTAAGTGAAGGTAGGTTAGTACATATATATTCTGCTTTCCTTTCAAGTACCTAAGTAACTAAAAACTACTTCAGCAAAGTAATGGTTTTTGCGTACTAATGCCATGTTTTTTAGAAATGTATGTATACATTCCGTCTGGCTGTTCTTATCTGTGAAATGAAGTGATTATTTCCTTTATTATCTTATTTGCAATACAAGATTAGATGTCTGGGGTGACTTTTAGATTAGCAGTTTTGACCTATATATGATAACTTAAAAATTAAATGTTCAAGGAGTCGTAAATTATTCTCATTGAGAAACATTATAATATAAATATCATAATCATTGTGGAAACTACATTTTTGTTGCAGACAGATACTTATAGCAAAAATTTTAATAAAAGTTAATACATGATTAACAATAATTTGATTTTTCCTCACCAATTAATATGAATTTCAACAAATTCAAACAATTACAGGACAACTTTCTGAATATCTTTCATCAGAAAAATAAAAACAAAATATTCGTTGGTTTGCTAAGCTGTTTATTAAAAAATTGTTACTTCAAAGCAATTGCGTTAATATTTTTACATCTACAGTTGGTAATACCAAGTAATATTTTACACCAACGCATAAGCAACGTAATTTCCAATTCCACAGCGATTTACATTTCGTTTTAATCTCATATATCCGTTTTCACCCCAATGGCGACCCCACCAGTTCTTCAGTATCCAAGCGTCCTTTGTGTATCCCACTATCAACATTGCATGGTTTACTGTATGGCCAGTACAGAATGCATCATCATATACTCCTGAGCTGAAAAAAGTAGGATTCTAAATTTGTTACTGACTGATTTTCAATTTGAAACTATCATACAGGCAATTTGTAACTTACAAAAAATTCTAAAGACATCTTATCTGTTAAAAAATGTCTGTTGCTTGTTTAATTTTTTGTAATTTTGTAACAAGTTAAATATCTAGAGTTCGTTTTTTGGAACATTTACAGTACTGTATGTTAGGTTGCATAATCACCTGCTTCTTTATAAACATTACTAGATTTTCCAAGTTTTAAATATTTTAGCTAGATTCTATTATTTACAGTAATGTATGTTGGGCTGCATAATCTCTTCTAGACTCAAATTAATTAACTTGATAGTTTTATCATAATTTTTAAATGAAAATATCACCATCATATTAATTATAAGCAAAAATGAGAACATTCAACATGCCATAGTATATAGTTATTTTTAATGACCTGAATGAAAGTTTGATATATACAGCGAACGTCAAAAGTGTGGAACATAACCAATAAAACGGAAACAATAAATTTTTTGTAAAAATCCTATAACACGTCAATTTTCTTTTTTTAAATACACATTTCTATGTAAAAATCATTTTCCGATATTCTTTTGTTCGTAAGTGATATCATGATTATTTTTTTAAATGGCAACCACATTTTTCCCTTGTTATTTTGGTAGATCTCCTCACCAGTTAATGGCGATATAAAATAATTGAGGACCCACACACCATTTTTTTAAATAAATACATACAAAATTCATCAAATTTAGAATTTCATATTAATATATGCCCCACCCAAGCATTAAGTTTCAACAAGATGGAGTTCCTTCCCATTTTGGTATATAAATCCGGCAGTTTCTTGACGATATGTTCCGTGATAGATGGTTAGTACGGCGAGAAATCGCCAGTTTACATTAATAGGTCAAACCATTTAGAAGATTTAAAGCCTAGGATTGAGTGTGCGATACAAAATGTTTACACACGGGCTGGTCAATGCCAACTTATTAATGGTGGACAATTTGAACATTTCCGTTAGGTAATTTTTTCATAATGATTTTATTTCCATTATAAATAAATAGTGAATGTTTGAACGTCGTGTGTATTTTACAAACAAAATTGTTGGGTACCAATTATTGTATATCACCATTTAACTGATGAGGAAATCTATCAAAATAAGGAGGAAAAAACCGGGTTGCCATTAAAAAAATGATAACGTCAATTAATAACAAATAATTGTCGGATTTTGACATAGAAATGTGCATTAGAAAAAGGGTTTTACAAAAAATCATTTGTTTCGGGTTTGTTTGGTATATTCCATACTTTTTCTTACATTCTGAAATGTATAACATCCACTTACTGAGTGTTACGAACTGCAGCCAACTTAAATAACTCAATTACATATAGTAAAAACCAAATTAAAGTGACATACTAAAACTGCTTTTGTTTGACTAGATTACTTTTGTTCAAGATATTTCCTAACAAATCCATTAATCTACTCTTTCCGATTGCCTTGGGCCATAAAAAAGCATTTGTTGTGGTAATACTCACTGGTAATGCTGGAAAGTATAAGGACTGGCATTTATGGAAGCTGCTATGGGGCCAATTTTTGCTACAGCAATTTCCATAGCTCTTTCGTTTCGTGCTGGTAAAATTGCCCAAGATGTGAGATTTACCATTGCTTTATTTTTGATGTATTGACATCTTTTTTGCTGTAAACATTGAAAAAAGTCAAAATTATAAACAATTGTGTTTGTGCAACTTGTTGAACCTTCGCAACATATGGATAGTCGGTATATGCCATTAATCCTCCTGATTTGTCCAAATACCGCAGAGTATTCCTCAAAGATCCTCCACCACAACCATAATTACCCATTGAAACGCTACAATCTACTAGTTGCTGTTCACTGAAAACAAACACTCTATCAGAAATGTTTAAGGTATATAAATGGGTAGACTAAGAAATCAAGTTGACCGTGTCATGTTAGAAAAGAGACATAAACCGTAAATACAAGAAGTTATACATGGACCAAAATTGAACTATATGCTAGGTATATAAATAGGTAGACTAAGAAATCAAGTTGACCATGTCATGTTAGAAAATTAACACAAACCGTAAATACAAGAAGTTATACATGGACCGAAATTGAACTATATCCTGTACCAGTGATCATTATATTAACATATAAGCATAGAGCAACAAAGATATTGTTGCTCTATGATATAAAGTAGTATTTTTTAGACGAGTTAATGGGATTTGATGGAGATACTGGCGTATGTTAGTAACAGCAGAGGTGTCTTTTGGGGCTTGAAAGTGCAAAAGAACGGAATCAAAGTGTTGAGATCACAAATATATTCACATAAATGAGATATGGAAGTTTCCTTTGTTTTAATGTATTTAATAGTTAAGATCATGACTCATGGATAGCAATACTTGCTAACGTACTTTGGCAAAAGCTTTAATTTCTTTATTTAATTGCATGTATGTAACTGCACCTTGATTTTCTTAGTAATTTGACCAAGTTCTGAAACCTGTCACACTATATAATATGATGCCCCAAAAATGTATCATGACCATCAACATCAAGCTTGAAGGCGTTATATAGCCTATATTGATGATGCCATGACCTAAACAAAACCTACAAATACGCTAACTGGTTTAAAATTTACATCGTACAAACGAAATAATATGAAGATGGTTAAAAAGGAAAGATAACGGAGACAACTAGCAAGAGTACGAAGAGGGAATGATAGATTTGAAAAATAAAATGTTTCAAGCAATTAGCCTGATAACAGAAAAAAATTATATTGAAGCTAATACAGAAACAAGAACGTGAAAAGTCGACATCTTCTAATCCCAAAATTGAAAACACACCACAAAGATAAATAGATGGATAATCCCATATACACAGGAGACTTGGGTACTAATGATTGAACACAGAAACAAACTGTCAACATTTGAAAGGAAGATTTAAGGAAAACGTTCGAACACTACACAAGGACTAGTAGTCAATGCAACAAAATCGTAAATTAAAACTGTATGGCAGTATACAGGATGTTAAATGTTTAGGAAACACACAACATGTATGATCAAAAACAGGACGAAAATTTTAATCTACGTCAGTGCATCGTTTCCATGTTTTCGAGATCTGAGCGACTTTATTTTGTTTACTGTTTTTTTTTGATAGTTCAAATAAATCAATATCGACTTAACGCACTACATTTTATTCCAATGTTAAAATAGTGGATATGGTTAAATAGCCAACAGCTTTCTTATTAGATGTTTGGTAGACTTTACCAACTGTGCTTACGATTGCAGGCGGCCGATGTCACTAATTTTGACCATAGTTGAAGGAAACGTTGAAATGAGCTTGAGAAGAACTTCTGCTGAGTGGATATCAGCGGTGGTCTTGTTTGCAGAATTCTCCATCAACCTTTATATCCGACGCGTATAAGCCCTTAATTGCCTTGATCATCAAGCAAAAATGGTATTCAAATAATGGTTTTTACGAAGAAATTAAAATACCCAGATTTCGCTGCTAAAATCCTATTTACCAATTAATCTGTATTCATCTTACATGATCAACTTCTATAATAACCATGTTTCATCGGCTGAGAATCCGAAAACAGCGTTTCAGTGTGGATATCTGACTGGATATTTTAGAGGAGAGGCTAATAGGCTCGGTTATTTTGCCAAATCCTTCAACAGGTGGTGGATACCATAATTTCTTGGTAAATACTTTGCCGGCACTCTTAAATTAGAGACTTAGCCTTTGATTTATACACATAATACTCTTATGGAGTCCTTGAACGTAACATTTAATGGAAGACAGAGTGCGGAGGTCTCGTTTATGGCCTCCTAGATCTCCTAACTTAACTAATTTGGTATTGGACCTGTATAGTCCTGTTAAGTTGCAGGAGGGAATTGAACAAGGTTGTCCCTGAATTTAGGCAAAGTCGGCTATTTCTGGAAGGGTCAAGAGTTCTTTCGGGAGGAAAGAAAAGGACAGCATTTAAAAAGCACCTTCTATAAAATTTAAGATAAAACCATTAGGTATTTAACTGTTTTCTGCGTTAAATATTAATAAAAACTTGAAACGGAAAATTTCTCATGTCTCTGAACCTGTTGGTGTGGCAACCCTGCTGAGAGTTTTCAACTTGTCTTTAATCGTACCGTATGCTCCTTAAATATTAAATGATTTTGTCAACACCCTGTATATTATTTGAGACTTTCGAATTGGTAAGAATAAAATTGATAATCGGACTAAGACGCGTTGTCATTAGGGGATAACATCCAGCATAATCCAGTACAAGCTTCGATTCTTTTTTGATTCTGCTGATCGTTGTCCCCGAATGATGGCGCTTCCTAGCCCAATACGGCTAGTTTTAGTCTTGACAACTCCAGAACAAACCAAATACCTGCAGGCAGCACTTGCCATGAGTAGGAAGTTTAATGCGGACGAGACAAGGTAAAAAGAAAGCAAACCTGAAGATTAGGGATACCAAACACTATTTTTTTAAATATATGATAGAAAATGCGGTTTGAAAATGTGTATATAAGAGATTATTTTTATAAAAGAAGCACACAAAGAAAAATTGCATTATATAACAAAAAGTACATATACAGAACCATATTCAATACAGTATAATAATATACTTCAATTGGTATGTAATGTATACCAGCTAGAAAATCTATATACGTTTTATATATCCTTTTTATTGATTGAGATTCATCAATGAAATATAGAAGAGTTAGCTTCTATATATTACTTGTATAAAAGACAGACCATTTTCATCAAATATAGAATGTGGTATCCATAGTCTAGGCAGAAGGGAGTAACCTGGAAAGAGGTGGGAAGGCAATGTAGAAGACTATTTAAGAACTTCCGGCGTCCGAAAATGAAGAATTCAACTGTAGATAGAATGGAGAGGGCAATATTGTATGGGTGTTTAAAGGACTTTACTGTCAAGGTTAATGCAAAAAGGACTAACTTACAGCAAATTGTAGGATGGATATTGATTTCTCCTCAAATGTGTTGGTTTGCCCACTATACAAACAGTATTCATTGGGGCAAAGAAAGTTATTAACTTTTTTCCTATAAGCATTATTACTGATATTATGATATTACAATCCTCCATGTTAAGCTAAATTACTACTTACGGTAACTCGTGTGCTTGAAAACTAAACATGTTTTAACCGGATTCAAAATGATGTTTGACAGTTTTCGTATAAAAGAATCATCAAGTTTGAGTAGGCTTAGTGAAACCAAGAATATACTGCATAAATGTTTGCTGGGATTATTAGTGCCGTTACAGCATATCCATATGGTGAGCTTGGGTAAGGAGCACACTCTGACTGATAAGTTCCGTATAATAAAGAATATCATAAACTTATTGTCACGTAAAATTGGATGCGTATTCAATACTTTCTTCCCTAATGATTTCCAACTTCAAAGTAGCATTTTCAAATGTTACGCGGCAAGAAAATGAAGATGATGATGATAATGAACACCGTGCTACTGATTCAACACTTCCTTACCAAATGATTTCCATCTTGACAGTAACAAATAAGGGATTTCCAATCGTTGCGCAGCATGAAAAAAATAAAGATGATGATAAAAAACTTGCTACTGATTTAACACTTTTTTGCAAATGATTTCCCTCTTCACAGTAGCAAATCAGGGATTTTCAAACGTTACATGGCATGAGGAAAATGAAGATGATGATGAAGACTGTGCTACTGATTCAACACTTTCTTTCCGAATGATTTCCATCTTCAAAGTAGCAAACGGGATTTTAAAATTTTACGCCGCATGAGGAAAATGGAAATGATGAAGATCGTGCTACTGAACACAAAATCTTATAAGATTTTTTAAATATTCACAATTTCATTGCAAAAATGATCTTCATACCATGAATTAACATCCCTTTTGATTATTTACAACTTAGTTGGGCGATATTTACCTTAAAGGAACTAATTTACCAGTTTGCTTGTAAATTTGCGCCTGCAAAGCTAAAGCAATGCTAAAAGCATAGCATGATCCACAGTCTTTCTGGTTATAAACAGGAGTTTGGAACCCTTCTTCCCTCCAATCGATTTGTTCTGGTAACTGATGATACCTTTCATAAAAATCTCCAACTACTTCTGGATTGTCAAGTTTTCTGCGAACGCTTTTGGTCAGTTTTGCCATCTTTTGCAGATAACTTCTAGTACTCTGTAGGATAACATTTTGAGTTCATCTCTTGTATTTTTTTTTTAGAAACTTACCAAGTCAGTTAGGTGATTTTCGTTGATGTAATACGAATGAATTCCGTTAGCGGCATCCTCATTATGTTTAACAATTCTATGCAGATTTTCTTCCCAAGCTTCTCTTCGGCTTTCTTCATGGTATCCAGTATACGATTTATTGAATTTTTGCTGAAAGTCGGTGAGAAGGTAACATTTCTTAAGGTTCTAAATTATAAATATTACCTTGTATTCGTTCCATTTCCGATCTAATTGACTTCTGTTCAACAAACTGCTCATCTGGGGAGTAATTGATCCAACGTTAGCTAAAATTAGGGAGAAAACCAACATTAAATTATTCATAATTAATAGTAGGACTAATTTAATGCCATCACTCACTATATCTGACATGGACATTCAAAATTGCTGAATTATCATGAAAATCCGTAGTTGGCACAAAAGTGCATTATTGCAAATTTGTAACAATAACGTGGAGGTTATTGCCAGCGTAAATTTGCATTAGCGAAATGGTGTCAGAGGGATTGCCGCTAATTTTCCCGCTGGAAATTAAATTAAGCGATTATGGAAACGAAGTTTGGCGAGATTACCCGAGTATACAAACATGACTTAAGTCAGTGCTTTAAAACAGTTTTCCAGCTCTGTTGTTTATTTTCTGGATTTTTCTTTTGCATATTAGTAAAGTTTATGGCACGTGGTCTAAGCACTATGTAATTAATTTATATTTTTATTTTAAGTCAATCGTTCTTTTATTGTATTGGGATTTAAATGAAGTCTGAAGTGCAGCTTTTTTTAATTTCTTATGTTTTACATAAATGCTTGTACTGGTATGAACTTATGAGTAAAATTACAAATGCTTTTTTGTGAATGGAAACATTTCTTGTTAAAATTCTTGTTCTAGAGACAGCCTCATTTTTTTACTAGCCGCATATCTAAATCCTCACTAGTGAGAGTGATTTAGTGTAGTAGCGCCACTGAAAACCCGAACACCAGAGTTAAGGAACCACTGACTCAACTTTTCGTGTTTGACGTCGAATATTGAATATACGAACTGCCGTGCAACCCGCTAGATTGGTCGCTCAAGCCCAGTTCGTAAATGGGGCCGACATATGGCGACAAAAAAAAATAAACGCACTGGAGTGTTGCTGTGATAAGTTGTAATTCAAATAAATTAATTACTATAAAATGGATAACAACATGAACGAATCTGGAATCGACCTCGGGTTCGACTTGACTCCCTTGATCGCGGATGATTTTGATTTGGACAGTGCCATCGATTTTGATGACCTTTTGGGCACCCCCAAAAATCAGGAATTTTACGAGCTCAGGTCGAAGACATTACCCGAAACTGAGAGGTGAGTGGCGCATTTTTAAAAGAAAAAATCGCATTTTAATCGTACAATTAAATTGCTCACGTGAGTTTAACACTTTCGTATTTCAATTGTTGATGTCATTACGGCGCGGGAAGAACAAATCGACCACAATCTTCCTGAGATATGTTCCTGTACCAAATATGCAGAAAATATTTTGTTGCTATCGCGTTTAATGACGTTATGATATGAAAACACTTGATCATAATGCAACTGCAGTAATTTCTGGTTCAAAAAGTGTAGATATACAGGGCTTTTTTTAATTGGCAATATTTCATCAGCAAACCTATGAGATACACCTTAGATTGTGTCGTCAGTAAATACAAAAATTATTTGTGGAATGGTGATCGAAAATAGCGCCGAGACCTTCAAATCTTTGAGGGGCGCAAGCATTGATGTGAGCACGCAGTTTGGCGGAAAAGTCCCGCGGGAACTCATTCCTTTCAATAGTCACTAATTATTCGTCGGTTATTAGAAAACCAAACAACCGATAATTTAAATGATAATCGGGAAATATGTCTACGGCGACGCAAGTCTGTGAGTTTCAACAAGTTTCGGAAACTGTGCGGGCTATGGGGGGTACCGAAATGCAAAACGGCGTCTCGTTCAACTCTCCCACCCCCATGCGAAATGTTAGGGTGAATTTGGGAATCGACGAAGACCTTCAGATGATACTGGAAATGGATCCTAGCATTATAGATTTAGGCAATTCGACGAATGTGCAAGATTACCCCTTGCCTAAACCACCGGACAAAGTTATCGGACGACCCCCTAAATCGGGAGGGTATGTTTTTGTTTTGTGTAAATGTTTGGAAGATTAACATTTCCTATAAACGCAGCAATTCATGGAAACTTTTAGCTGATATGTAGTTAAGAATGATAAGTACAAATTGATTTATTTGAATAATAACGGCATATTGTGCTAATATAAATATTTTTCGTGTCATTGGAATTTATTATTGCGTATTATTGTGCAAGAAACAAATGATCTAATAAAGTTAAAAACGTGCTTTTAAATTGGGTATATGGGTGTTGTAAATTCAATAGAATTTAGACAAATAAGAGTGCTATCTATAGCATGATCGCCAAAATTATCGATAAAGGTGACTGTAGAAAACAAAACATATGTTTTTACTCAATCCGTACAGTTTATAATATTTACTACAATTATTAATAGTTGTAATATAATTCAGTTGCTGCAGAATTTTGTTGCCGAGAAACACAAACTTATATTATATTTATATGTATATATATATTGCGTAAGTTTTTGCAAGAATCTGATAGAAGCTTAGTGTTTGAATTGCTCGATAAACCTAGATGAATTTTTAACAAGTTTGTTCTTTTTGTTTGCTAATTGGTGGTACATAGTTATTATTACATTACGGTTTTTGACATATCTAGAAAAGTCAAATATTTGTAAATACAACAATAGGAAACAAAAAAAAGGAATTTAAAATAAAGTTCGGACTAGGCGAAATCTTTCTATTGTTTCGTTAGTGTTTTCTATAAATATGTGTTTAAAGTGAATAAAGTTTTTTTGTAACTATAGTATTGTTTAAACAACTTGATTGAATTGTTGTAGTTTTTTTTAAGTATGGCACAAATACTCCACTGTGGTGATAGCTATACAACGTAAGACAACATTATGTACCACTCACATTTAGCTTAGCCTTTAATAAAAAGTTGCAAAAGGTTTCTCCATTGCTAATGTGAGAAAGCAGTATGGTACGCATAATGTGTACTTATTTTTCTACATGCATTGTGCTGTCGTTTTAAGGACTTCTTTATTTTGGTTGAATTATGGTAAATTTGTTTAAATATGGCACAGAAACTGACAAACAGACAACATTATGTACCACTTACATTTATCTCAACGTTTTCCAAAAAGTTGCAAACGATTTCTAATTGCTAATATGACAAAGCAGTATGGTATGTAATTTTTTTAAATGCGGCACGAAAACTCTACTATAGTGATACCCCTATACACCTCAAGGCAACATTATGTACCACTCACATTTAGCTTAACGTTTTCCAAAAAGTTACAAACGATTTCTAATTGCTAATATGAGAAAGCAGTATGGTATGCGTAATGTGTATTTTTCTACATGTATCGTGTTGTCCTTCTAAGGACTTCTTTATTTTGGTTGAATTGTTGTAATTTTTTTAAATACGGCACGAAAACTCCACTATAGTGATACCTATACACCTCAAGGCAACATTATGTACCACTCACATTTAGCTTAACGTTTTCCAAAAAGTTGCAAACGATTTCTAATTGCTAATATGAGAAAGCAGTATGGTATGCGTAATGTGTATTTTTCTACATGCATTGTGCTGTCGTTTTAAGAACTTCTTTATTTTGGTTGAATTATGGTAAATTTTTTAAATATGGCACAGAAACTCTACCGTAGTGATGGCTATACACCTTAAGACAACATTATGCACCACTTACATTTATCTCAACGTTTTCCAAAAAGTTGCAAACGATTTCTAATTGCTAATGTGAGAAAGCAGTATGGTATGCGTAATGTGTATTTTTCTACACGTATAGTGTAGTTGTTTTAAGGACTTCTTTATTTTGGTTGAATCGGGTGCATAGCGGAGCACTGCGGACGCCGGTCATACGGTATTCATAGTCCAACACAATCCGCGCTGATAAGTACTCGAATGGGTGGACCAATATAGTGGTATATGCAACCGGTCGTGGTCCAGGGGGTGCGTAAAACCGTCGATCCCGGTTGTCATACGAACATCTTTGACAGTCGTAAACCATGTAATGGAACTTCTCTTCTTTGTTCGACGGGTTGGGGTAGCCTCCTGTCCTGTATACATGCAAAGAGGGCTCATAGAACCTACTCCATTGTAGGTAATTAACAAGCCATTGGCCTATAATCAGAAGAAGAAAAAGAATTGTGGTAATTTTTTAAAATATGGCACAGAAACTCCGCTTTAGTATAACTACAGACCTTAAGGCAACATTATGTACCACTCACATTTATTTTAACCTTTTCCAAAAAGTTGCAAACGGTTTCTAATTGCTAATGTGAGAAAGCAGTGTGGTAAGCGAATGTGTATTTTTCTACATTCATCGTGTTGTCGTTTTAAGGACTTCTTTATTTTGGTTGATTATTGTAATTTTTTTAAATATGGCACTAAAGCTCCACTGTGGTGGTTGCTATACACCTTCCGGCAACATGGGTATCTTGCCGTTGTTTTACGGACTTCTTTATTTAGATTGAATATTGTTGTTCCTTTAGATTCGGAGGAAGAACTCCAATCTAGTGGTAGCTAGAACTCGGTGTTTCACGTAAACCATCTTCTAATAACTTTTAAAGGATCCGTCTGGGTGTACCTAATAATTCAACCAGTCACACTAACTAACTTTCAAAGACGAAGAAGTACATGTGAAGATTGTAATACCTGCGATTTTGGTTATAAATACAAAATAAATATTTTGAGTTCTAGAGTAATAAATAATATTATACTTTGATAATTTTTAAATTATTGTTATAAACTGTATGGGTTAAGTCGCAAACACTTGTATTAAGAACAGACTTACTAAGCATTCGTTTGGTGTCGCCAAAGGCGGTGATTGTTACGAAACTATGTATAATCGTCATCTCTGTGAACTTTTCCACCTTAATCAAAATTTAAATATAATCTGCCCAACGTTTGAGTTGCTTACCTAGGCCTAAGCGCAAATACGTGTTTTGCTTGGCATAGTGAATCTGTATGGAAAATTTTGTGGATCATACTGTATTTTTGGAATTGTAACTACTAACGAAGAGTTTTTCAGTATTATTTTAATTGAAATATTAAAATGACACTGCTGTAGATATCAAAGAACACAATATGAACTGTTGTTTTAAATAAGTATATCAAATAAATTGTTACTAATATAAAGAAAACAATCAAGGATTCTATAGAGAGTGGAAGCGGTATTGCATATTACTGGCTATACAACTTTGTGACGCCAAACCAGAATAGAAATGGCGTCCTAGGTTATAAACCTGGTTTAATACTTTTGCTCTTTGTGTCATTAAAATGGTAATTTGTGAGGTATATGGTTGCTACAAATCTTCGAAGACCAAATCGCTAATGTGCATTGTTTTTGGTACAGTTGGTGTCCCTAAATAGCTTCACAAGGTAGCCTCCTCTTTCTATAACATCCTGGATGAATATGATACATTTTTTTTAAACATCTTGAATAATGTGTAAGTAATTTTACAGACCAAACATCACTTAACTAGCTCTATTAATTAGATTAAGGCATAGGAACAAATTTAGTCAAAATTGTATACAAGCAATTGAATAATGCAGCGACCACACAGTTTAGACTGCAATTTATTTAAAATTAGAATCCTGTATTGATGAGGTATTTAAAAATATAAAAAATGCTCAATGCAAAAGTAGTTGAAATCAACAACAAAAAAAATCAAACAAACAATAATTAGCATATGTATTTGAAAATAATTGTAATTATGATGCAGCAAATTCCTTATAACCTTTCTTAAGATACAAAATAATCCGCCACGGATTCGGTATCAATGCGAATGCCTATTCTAAATTAACATACACGATTCGATATGCTACCTGCAACGGTTAGCGAAACGTCAGCTTCAATCAATCCTACGACGACGCGATCTAAGCCCGAAGAGATGACTTAATTTGACATACACACTTTCTCCTAAATATTGAAAAGTTTGACATCGATCATGCTCTTTTTTATATTACAGTAATTCCAAAAAAAGTTATACTGCAGGGAACTTGGCGGGTAATTTGAATCGATGTCACGAATTAGTACAAATATTTCAACCGACTGTTCAATACTATTTTAATTGACCAGTTGTAATAAGTGGTTTATTATCTCTGCTTGTTGTGAAAATATAAAGCTTATATATAGCATAATATAGTAACAAATCATGACTCAAAACCTACAATTTACTGTTACATAGATAAAACACCGAATCGGGGATTTTTCCGCGTAATTTATGATTATATGTGACACAGTCCCGTATAATGCCGGACGCATTATTACTTTGGTTGTTTTAAAAACCGAAGGTAGTTCTGCTAAGCAACAACCACAGACGTTGATATTTTGGAAATTGTGGTTTTTTAAATATATTCCTAGTAAGTTCAACTAACGTCTTGTATTACAGTAGGTTGATTATTTGCAACCTCAAGGGTGAGTTTATTCACCCACAACTCAATGTTTGCTGTCTGAAGCTGTATATAGCCATTTAAATATTTGTAGATAACGAATAGTAGTATATTTGCTTGACTTCCGCTTTGCCACTGGAAGATAAGTGTTAGTTCTTTATTTTAAGCCGACGTAATTACCCTAATTCGGTGTCTTGGGTTAATGCATATTTATGTTTATCTATCATCTATCTATCATTTTCATATCACAGGAAATTGCTGTATGTAATAACAGATGTTTGTACTCCAATCTATATAAATATTTACTTAGAAGGCGCCGCCAGATTTTTTAATAAACTGCGTAAACCAGGGCAAATGTATGTACACTTTTCAGGTATTTACAGATTTTAGGCATTTTGGACATGCATTCAAATATTTAAAAATTTCGAAGCTTGGATTCAACCCCCCTGCGACACCATTATCTGGTTTGAACTTTTAGTATATAAAAATATATTTTCTAGTTTTGTATTTTATAATATAGAAATACTAGATTGAAATATAAAATACAAACTAAAAAATATTGTGCGGAGTTTTTATTTGATCTTGTAACCCGCCCGAAAAAGTCTGATAAGGTCGTACTTCTATGGAGAAGTTTACAAAATTTCTGGAACATACTGTAGAAGAGCATCTTTTAACCCTGATTATTAACTGTAAAACCCGTAAACCCACGTTTGTGGGAGTTTTATTTACAAAAAAGCTTAATTTTAAAATGCGAAGGCCATGTGGACTACCATATAATACTTGAATTAAAACAGTACCCTGGTAAATGAAAGTAGTTTCAGCCCACTCCGGAGTCGAACCGTAAGTGGTATAGATTCAAAAACAAAGTTATAACCAATCGCAAGTTATGTATTTAGAATTCCCTGAATGGGTAATAGATAAAGTATATTATATTACGCTTCGTTTGAGCGTCATAGGAGTTGTAATTAAGATTAGTTTTAAGTTAAGTTCTCAGTTCTGTTCTGAGATCCTCTTCACAAACATTGCT
>JABXWE010101910.1:0-39252 GCA_014611495.1 Limonius californicus
TGTGCAATGGCAACTTCGACACTGGAGGTCTGTGCTTTTTACAGACGAGTCGCAGTTTTGTCTAACTCGTTGTGATGATCGTATACGAGTGTACAGACGTCCTGGAGAGCGACAAACCGTCGCGTTTATACAGGAAGTGGACCGATTCGGAGCTGGATCGGTCATGATGTGGGGTGGCTTTAGTATAGACAGCCGCACAGACTTGATTGTCGTTCCCCAAAGTTTCAACGCACCAATTTATGTTGAGGCGATTCTTCAAGAGCATGTTGTGCCATTTGCGAACAATATCAGCGATGACTTCATCCTACAACAGGATAATTGTAGAATTCATACCGCTAATTTAACAATAAACTTCCTCCAGGAACAAGAAATTCAAGTGATTGGGTGGTCAGCCATGAGTCCAGACTTAAATTCCATCGAACACGTTTGAGATTTAGTCGACAGGCGCATTAGGAAGCGTCCTGCTGCACCTCATTCTTTTTAGGGGTTGGCTGAGGCCCTTGTGGAAAAATGGCGGAACTTACCACAAGACATGTTAAGACATATTATTCGCAGCATGCCTCGAGGTTGCCAGGCTGTTATTGAAGCTAATGGAGGGCACACGCGCTACTGAAGCTTGGTATTCGGACGTTAACAGAATGTTCATTACATTTTAAGTGATAAAATACATTTCGATTTTGGTAGTCTTCTCAATAGTTTGGTGTTACTCAAGAAAACCGCATATTTGTTGTTTGTGTCTTGTTAAGTAATGTTGAAAGAACAATATACTAAAGTTGATACTTGCGTCTGTCATTCATTTGAACAATTATGCACGGCTAAAGAAGTGTTCCCCTAATTTTGTTGAGCAGTATATATAAGTCAAAATGGGAATTATAAGTAGTTGAAAAGTTCAGAAGTATTGTTAAGTTCCAATATTGCCAACCTCGCTAAATATGATTCTGATACCCCAATCGTTTTCTGGCAGAAGTCAAACAAATTAAAAAAGCATTGTTAATTGATTTGTACATTTAAATTTCAGCAACAACAGTGGTATTGACAATTTCGGGTCGCCATGCAACCAGTGTTAATTAATTAATCATATAAGCAATGTTAAACCACAGCTATGATTAAAACGCATTAGGTTGTTGAAAATTTACCGAAGGTGTTTTAGAATTAATGGTAGTACTATCCACACACCTATAAAATATTTAGTGACATGAATGTGTGTAAATTTTAATGGCCATTTCAATAAGGTGATAAATCCCTGTTTTCGATCAGTTTACCTTTATGATCCAAAATATACGACTCCTGCAGCATAAACACAACCCAATTTATTTTTAACAGCGTCTAAGGTCAAAGTCAGAATATAGTACCATTTTATTGGGTCTGTTCTGCACATAAAACGCATTAAAATGTAAAGCCATAAACATTTCTGATCATACTCTTCTGCTGGAATCTTGGGAGTGTCAGCAATAAAAAGTTGAATCGAAAAAATGCGTTTCTTAGACTGATCCATGTTCTAATTTGGAAGGGTTCGTTTTTTTCTATTTTTCGTACGTTTGTTTCTAATTCAGTGCCCGAGGAAGCTGAGTAAACAATTCAAAGGCAGATATGTCTGATTTTTCCTAGTATCGTACTTAATCGTAGTAGAATTATTGGGTAGTATAAATACTGGAAAAAATTGTTAACATCATCAATTCTGTGTTTCTGATATAAGAATGAGGTGTTAACGCTTTTGGAATATCCCCGGTATGCTATAATACCCATATCCAAATGTATTTGCTGACAAAGATATTTTTTATGTTATTACAGCAGAATGTGTTTATGCAATTACAAATAGATGTATTTTTTATATGAAATACAATGTTAAATGGCATCACTTATGGCTGAAGTTATCGAGTAAGTTACCTAGGTAACACGTTCTTAATGCATTCTCACATTATCTTTATAATGAAACACATGGTAAGGAGGATATTTTTCTAAGTTTAACGTTTACTAAATTTTTTCAACTCGGCCAATGTTCTCTATTCTGGCAAGAGACTTTAAAAACGTATTACTAAAATCTAAATATTTTAGATAGAAACGACATGGATCATTTATATTTTACTAACAATAGTGTTAACGCGGCGCTTCTCTCCCACTAGGATTGATCACTGGGAGGGTAGATCAATAACCACCCTTAGTTGGGACAGACCCTTGCCCAACAGTCAGATGTTGCGGGCTAACAAGGAGAGAGAGTCAGAAAATGGCGTAATGTTTCCATATACCAACATATTTCATGGGCACTTTATTTGCGGAATGTGTACTTGAATTTATTCTTTATGAATCGCCTTTTTGTTGGTTCGTATACATAGGTTTTAGATTTTATATTGTTATAAATTAATAAAAATATATTAAATCAAAATTGAACTTATTAGATTTAATTAGCTTGAATGCCGCAATCATATCTTTATTTAATTTTTATTATTATTTATGTAAAGTAAGTTAAGCGCCAGGTGACAACTTTTAGAAACTTGACGCTAAAATATTTAAATTGAAATCCCACGGTCTAACTGTAGAACATAAGTACTCTATCTCAGAAGTCGGTTCAGTTACGCTTTGCGGTTATATAAGAAAATGGACATTTCATACTATTCACCAGTACGCAGCTAACTTCAGTTGGACCTTTACACGTCATAGCCATTTGCAATATTCCAACCTATTAAACGCCTAAATTGCTCTTTGTAAAATTTAAACAGGCTAAATTGTAATTTTCTGTTGTATTTTGAAGTTCTCAGGAACATTCGTGTTTCTTGCTAAGGTATATGTAATTAGTTTACCTTTCTGATGTAATCTCTACGTCCAAATTGTAATTATCTTCTTAGAAACGTTCTTGACCTCAACTGTTACTTAAACTGCGCTGTGATCCAAATCTTGTTGCGTGAAACTGGACCCAAATCGACGTGAAATTAGTGTTTACACTGGACAATAAACTATTTATTAAAGATTAAGAAAGTTCTAAAATAATTTTTAAATTTCAGGAGTACAACAAATGCGTGCATCCACACTAAAGTTCAGAGGACGCTCTCTTTTCATTGTTTTGTCAACAACTATCTTAGCAACTGACAACATTTACATGGCAACGATGCTAAAAATACATAAAATTACATAAGCGCACTTGGATTTAAATACAATTTTAAAATTAATATTTGGACAGCTAAAATTCTTAATAATTCTTAATTAATTTTTAATAATCTTAACGGCGTCACTGTTTATCCAAGTTCTGATTTCAGAAATGCAAAGTACAAATCCGAAAGCTGCCTAATACACTTTTTCCGCACTCCACAGGTGTCAAATACACACATTTTCACAAAATGTTCCGATTAATGCTGCATACTCACATGCGAATTAAAAAAATCCAGAGCTAAACTTATATCCAAGCTTTAGGCATGTCATAGCATCTTTCTATACTATTTATTCAATATAGAAAACTTTTAAATTAGAATTTTTAATAATCCTTTCTCTTTGTGACAGATACATATATGCAAAATACGAACTTCGCAGTGCTTCAGACCAAGCAAGAAGTTATCTGAGTCTTGATCTGCCCTTTGTTAATGACCACAATGGAACCGAATTCCAAGATATCAAACAACTGTATTAGTGTCTTTTATAAAATGAATTTGGCCGAACTTATGAATCAAAAATCATCACAATATATTCTCGTCGAAAAGTTTAGAGCAATGCAATCTGGAGACCTACATGTATATAGCCTTCCAAAATTACTGGAATAAAATTTGATGTGGCGTTGAGTCTTGTAGTCACCGTAAACTGTTTGCTGGGTTATCTAACAGCTCTTCATCAGTCATTATCAATAGCCTTTTTGACCTGGTGCTTGGCACCAACCTCTTTTCTGCCGAATGCTTCTCGTCAGCGCTAAGGTGAAAGCACGAAAGATCTACAGTTCAACATCAAATCCGAAAGATAGAAATTCCAGAGAAGGCTTTTAGCATTAAGATCCCACGGTTGCAAGCCGGATTGGGAAATTGTGTGTGGTGGGTTGCAGCACAACATTCTTAAAAGCCACGGGGTAATCCTGGGTTGTCGAAACCAATCCATTAACGACGTTTTGCCTAGAAACGAGCGCTCTGTCCAGTGAGTTACTACCACACATCTTTTTTAGTTATTTACTCATCTTACAAATGTTTACTTTGATGCGGGCGCCATGTCATGTCAAACGTCGTATCTGAAGAAATTTCTTTAAATGCTGTATTAAGTATTTATTATTATGGAAAAAACTGTTAGTCATTGCAGAAATAGAATTGCAAACCATTTATGTTATAAAAATGCTGTGTCGTTTATTTGTATAATTATGTAAGTAACATAATCAATTAAGAGAGAGTGGAAAACTTTCCCGCTAACTTTTATTATAAATACACTTGGGCTTTTCTAAATCAATAACCAGACCATCGGACTTTGGTACTAATACAAAACACTTTAATTAGTTACTTGTCTGTAGATTTTTGTTACGTCTAGCTTTATCAGTTGATTTAGATAGAGTTAACTGTAATAGAATATTAAACAGATTGCACAAAAGAAAAATAATTGACATACTATTAGGAAGCTAAAGCCATTGAAAAATATATTTCAGACGTCACTCTGAGATAAATAAGTTGATATATATATATATAAATTTAAGAGCAAAAGTATTTGGCCACCTAACAACCTTAATTTTAAAAGAATAAATAGCACGCTTCCTTACATTTGTGAAATAGCGCATTGGTATCGTTTCGATGCCCGATTATTGCTCTCTCAAATGATACCAAATTAATCTCTGGTTAGCTTTTGTTTATCGTATTAACAAAATTTTTGTTATCGTAGTCGGAATAAGTAAGACGAAAAAAATTTAAATTTGTTTATTAATAACAGAAACAAAAACAAGTTTGAACAAATGCGATTTACTCAATACTTTGTATGACCCCCTCTTGCTCGTATAACAGATTGCATACGGTTTGGCATGGATCTGATCAGCCCTTCAACAACATCCTGAGGGATATTATCCCACTCTTCTTGAGCAGCCCGTGTCAGTTCCTGAAACGTGTTGGAGCTGGAACCCGTGATCGAATTCTTTTCTTGAGTTCATCCCACATGTGCTCAATCGGATTCATGTCCGGACTTTTGGCTGGCCACTCCATGACTCATACACCAACTTCGTTCAGGTAATCTTGAACAATCACAGCTGCACGAGGCCTTGCATTATCCTGCATAAGCAAGAAATTATCGCCAATGAAGCCAGCATAGGGGACAACATGCTCATCTAAGACTTCAGAAATATAGCGTTGAGCAGTTAAACCGCCTAGGTTACCTGTGGGGATATAGGCCAGTCCAGTTTTTGCATGAAGAGAAATGCCCCCCTAAAACATGCATGAACCTCCTCCAAAAGCGACTTGCTCCACTATGCAGCACTGTGAAAATCGTTCTCCTTGACGACGGTAGACTCTAGCTCTTCTATCGCTACCATATACACAAATCTTGGTTTCGTCTGAAAAAAGCACAGTTCCATTGCTCCAACGTCCAGTGTACGTGCTCACGAGCAAAACGTAGGCGCTCTGCACGAAGCGCTGCCGTCAATTTTGGACACGTTGTAGGTTTCCGGCACCTTTGCCTATTTTCAAGAAGTCTTCTTCTAACAGTCCAGCAACTTACTGTTACTCCTCTGACGTCTCGCAGTTCTTGTTTAAGCTGGACAGCATTTAACATGCGATTCTGCAAGGAGGTCTTTCTAATAAAGCGATCATCCCGTACTGAAGTTGCTCTTGGTCGGCCTGTTTTCGCTCTGGCCTCGTACCGAGCAGTTTATAAAAACCTTCTAAAAACATTCTGAACAGTAGAACGTTTCATGTTCAGTTGCCGAGCTACAGATCGCTGACTGTTACCAGCTTGAAGCAGAGCAACAGCTTGAGCTGCAACTTCAGGAGGTGTATTTATACTTTCACTAATTTTAATACGGTTGGAAGCAAACTTGACGGATACTATGCAAACAAATTGCAAGTGCCACACATTCAACTCTTTCATAGCACTTTTGAAACAATACATTGTTTGAAGCTGCAAACCATCCCACATACGACACTACTGATAAAAGAAAGCTGATGATCTCTTGATAGTTGGTGACAATTTCTTTTTAATAAAATTAATTAAGCATTAGTTTTTCTTTAATATGAGTGATTAGTTAGTATTGTACAAGATGCAGTTTAATATTAAAAATCACTTTTAATTGAAAAGTAATAGGTGGCCGAATACTTGTGCTCTCAAGTGTATATTTCAAATCTAACTTTCGGTGATATATCGGTGAAAATTACAAAAGTTACGAACAAAATGTGCTTTAATAACATCTCATTCAGCGCGCCCGGTAAAATTAATCCCATACTGATTATCAGGTATTTACAAATTAAATTGCTGTCATTGTAGTTTTGCGTACAAAGTGTCCTGAAAGTGAAGGGATGCAGCTTAACTACAGCTTCCTGAGGTCAAATGGATCTGATTAAACCAAACATACCTTAGTACAAAAGTGTTTCCCTAAGAAGTTATGGAGCCTTAAACACGAAGAAAATATTTCTAGTGGGTATATGCTAGAAACAAAATGGCGGATCAAGCTGAAAATTGGTACACATCCACCTCAGGGGAAGCCGAACACTATGAACGTATGATATAAGTATTACAGCGTATTGTAGAAAGCGCGGTCGTCCGATTTTTTTGTATGTTTTTTATTATAAACATTTTTCTTCTTATGTTTATGATACAGAACGTTTTTATATAAAAAAGGTGTACTTGTTTCATGTCGATAAAATGTATCATTTTCAAGAAAAAGGATCCTAAACATTTCAATGTACTAATTTAACGCATTTGTTTCATATTTTTAATATTGCTATCGGTCAGTTTGATAATATTGAACCAGTGTATTGCTGTCGTGTCGAGTTATTATTAAATTTATGAAGTACGAGGGCAACCTTTTAAGTTTTTAACAAACTGTTCTATCTGTTTTTCTCAGTCATACATCCTGTCGTTCCCTTCCCCCCCCCCCGAAACCGCTTCCGCATTACTTCAGGGGGCTGCGGGCGTCCCTTACACACTAACCATTCATGCAGCATGCACCCTAAACTTTAACCGAAATGCGGTCGCAGCAGCTGAGATTCGAAACCACAGCGGAACGACTACAATCCAGTGTGATCTCGAGTGGCAACGCGTTGCCGCGCTAGACCACCGAGGCCCCTAAATTGTTCTATTGCTTTTCAAAATATTCGCCTTTAAGATTTATACACTTTTGCATGCGTTCAAACCAATTCGCGAAACATTTTTTCCACTCTGAAGTTCTCAAAAACGTGGTTTTTGAAGGCTTCAACAGCTTCTTGAGCTGATGAAAATCGCTGTCCACGTATTATTTGTTTGACATTCGGGAACACAAAGAAGTCATTAGGCGACAAGTCAGGTGAATACGGGCAATGAGACATTAATTCGATGTTTTTCTCCTTCAAATAATTAATTGTTTGACGTGCCGTGTGAGAGCTGCCATTGTTATGATGAAGAATGATGCGACGTTTTCGGTTGTGTTTCCTGATTTCGTCGATGACTTCTGGCAAATAAATTGTTGTATACCATTCAGTGTTAAATGTTCTTCGATCCTCTAAAGAAATGGTTGCGACGTGTCCAGTACAATCAAAGAAACAAGCAATCATTTTCTTGGAAGTACCTCGTGAACGAACAACTTTTGTGGGATTCGGTTCATCTTGGAACACCCAAACAGTGGATTGTTGCTTAGTTTCCGGTTCATACGAATATATCCAATTGTCGTCGCCTGTTACAATGTATACGGATTTTGCAGTTTCTCGGTCAATTTTTGTGAGCATTTCCTTACACCAATTAACACGAGCCTTTTGTTGAGCTTCGGTCAAATTATGCGGGATCCATCGGGAACAGATCATTTTCATAGCTAAATATTCATGAAAAATCGAATGTACTGCAGTACTTCGATATGCCTAAGGATGCCTCTATCTCACTGTAAGTCACGTGCCGATTTTCTTCAATCATGTTGCGCACAGCATCGATGTTTTTTGGAATAACAACCGATTTTGGTCGACCATCACGCAATTCATCACTGACGGACGCACAGCCACGACGAAATTCTGCAAACCAATTGAAAACAGTCTTTTCTGATGGTGCTTCATTACTGAAAGTTGAACGAAGCGATTCTAACATTGTTGTTGAGTTGGGTCTTTACTAAAATCGTAAAAAATCACCCAACGAAAACCTTGCGTGAAATTTCCATTTTTTTCACAAAATTGATTTTTTTAAACGCTCACTGTAAACAAACTACTCGGTCAATTTCTAACCTGCTACTGTTTTTACAATAACAAATGTCAAATTTACGAAAATAGTAATGACACATCTCAATAGCGCCACCTAGTGGTCGTTTGTAAAAACTTAAAAGACCGCTCTTGTAGTTGTTGGTTAAGTAACTTGTTCTTAAAGTTTGTTTATTAACATTTAAGATAAGAAAAAATAGCCGACACCGCCCCCTACAACTTGCAATCATGCTTATACTTTGACAATGTGCGGCCATTGACCATTCTCTGGAATACCACTAATAGGTTATGTTTAACTAATTCACGTCTTGCATCTCTTGCCTTAGGTCTATAGGCCACTGTCTTCTGAGTCTCCTCTCTACCTCTGGGGGATTTATTATTTCTGATAACAGGTCTTTCTTGTGTTCTTCAATTGGTTCGAAGTATAGTGTCGTAAATCTCTCGATTTCCGCGGTGACAAATGGAATGCTCAGGTCATTGTGTAGAGTAAGGTTCGACACGTACAATGGTGCGTTAGCGATGGAACGTATGATTTTAGACTGAATCCTTTGAATTATTTTTTGGTTTGAAGGTTTTGTACATCCCCATAATTGTAGTCCATAAGTCCATATGGGCTTAATGATACATTTATACAACAATAGATTATTATCTATTGACAATTTGGATCTTCGTCCTATTAATCATGACATCTCTCTGAATTTTATGTTAATTTGCTGGCATTTCGTTTTGACATGTTTCTGCCAAGTCAATTTTTAGTCTAGGTATAACCCTGAGTATTTCACTTCATTTTTTAGTGGTATTTGAGTATTGTTCAGAAAAACTGGCGGACATACTATGCGTTTTGTAGTGAAAGTAACTTGTACTGATTTTGTCTCGTTTATCTTAATTTTCCATTTATCAATCCAATTCTGTAATAGATCCAGGTGATTCTGTAGGTTTTGTGTTGCAATCACTGAGTTAATGTCTACTGACAGCAAGGCATTATCGTCCGCAAATGTTGCTATAATAGTATTGTTTGTTGTTGGTAAATCCGAGGTATAAATCAAGAAGAGCAACGGTCCCAACACGCCCCATTGAGGCACTCCTGTAAGTACTTGTTGGTAGTTGGAGTAACTGGTGTTGTATTTTATTTGAAAGTATCGTTCTGACATGTATGATCTTAGCAGATGGTAATACGGACTAGGAAAAACGCTTTTGATTTTATGTAAAAGATCAATGTGCCACAATTTGTCAAAAGCCTGGGCGACATCTAGAAAAACAGCAGTACATAATTTCTTTTCCTCGAGGCTTTTGATGATACTGTTTACAATTCGGTGTGTTTGCTGTACAGTTGAGTGGCGTTCCCGGAAACCAAATTGATAGTCTGGTATAATTGTTGAAAGTTCCAAGTTAGTTTTAATTCTACTCATGGGGAGCTTTTCGAAAACCTTAGATAAAATAAGAAGAAGACTAATTAGGCGATATGAGCTTGTTTCGTTAGCAGGTTTTCCTGGTTTGGGAACCATGATAATTTGGGCAAATTTCCAGCTTATAGGATAATATGATAGTCTTAGCATACTATTATATATGGTCGTTAGAAGTACAACTGCCTTTCTCGGTAGATGTTTGAGAACTTTACCTGTAATTAGGTCATGCCCGGGTGCTTTATGTGTATTTATTTTTTTGATTTCTTCAAGCTTTTCTCGGGGTGAAAAAGCTTTAATTGGAAGTGACATGGGTATGTTAAGGGAATCCTCAATAACGTTATCATCGTTGTTAATGTTGGGCCTGGGTGGTGTAAAGACTTGGGCGAGATGTGCTGCAAACGTTTCTGGCTTTTCTGCGTCGCTTTTGGGCCAGCTTCTGTCCGGTTTTCTGACTGGAAGTGCTGCGATCTTTGGTCTTTTGAAATTTTTTGTAGCCTTCCATATCGTATGATCATCTTTGAAGAGTAAGTTAATATAATGTTCAAATGTTGCATTTTTGGCGTCGTAAAGGATTTTATGTAGCCTTCGTTTTAGTCTGTTGAATATTATTTTGTCATCATTGTTTCGGGATCTCTGCCATCTGCTTCGTGCTCTTCGCTTTTCACACACCAATTCCCGAATGTAGAGAGATATGTTATTATATTTCTTTGCTTCTTGTGGTTGTTTTGGAGTTGAATACCAGGTAGCCTATTGGATTAGTGTGGTGTGGTAATTAGTAGCCTCATCCAGTTCGTCGGCCTCTTTAATTCGAAGTTTTCGATATAGTTTTGGAAATTAATCCAATCCGTTGCATTATTGATTAGTGTTGGTGTATGTTCTTTATTTATAATATACATACTTATTGTTGCAATCACTGGGGTATGATCTGAATACCAAATGTTAAAAATATTTTTTTCTTCTTTAAAACGTCATAACTTCTTAAGGAAGCATTTTTGTACTAAAGTATGTTTGGTTTAATCGGTCCTATTTGGCCTCAGGAAGCTGCAGTTTAGCTGTAACCCTTTACTTTAACGACACCCTGTATATAGGTCAGATAATTAAAAAATGTGGTAGTATACACCACATGAATATACACTTTTTTTAGCTAGTAGACAACATATCCAAGGTGTAAGGTGAAACAATCATTGATTGAATCAGAAGAACTGATGACAAAAGGAACGTAAAAATACGTTAAATTTAAGTTACGTTCATGATGTCTGTGGATTTACTTTAGTAAAATCGTATCACCTTATTACAAACCACCCTTCAAGAATATATGCACAGAACCCCATTGTCAAGCATTATCTAATTATCCTAAGAACAAGACAATGCGAAGACTGTAACAAATGTATTTGGTCGTATATTAAACGTATTGTTTTTTGCATTGGTTCGACAGAACAATAAAACCTTACTTTTTAAAAATTGCGTTGACTTCAAAGTATTTATGTATCATTAGTATTCCGTCGTACGTTTGCCGTGTTCTGAACAATACTTTTTTTTGTGAAGTTGTTTCTCTCAGCATTTGCTTTTGTTCCTATTTTAGATTTAAAAAAAGTGGAAAATAATTCCGATAAGTAAAACACGTGTTATATCACAAGTAACATTATTTTTTTTTTAAACAAACCGTTGACAACGTGTATTCATTCAGGTTATCTTCTGGTATTCTCACTCGTAGCGATGTTCTTTTAAGATATTATTCTGAAATTTAGTACAACCTATAATAAAAAATACTTACGTTTTTGTACAATGAAATAAAAGTAAATTTTGCGATTTAAGGCTGACTTTCTTTTCTTTGCAATTTCCGTTGCCTACTTATCTCTCCGAGAGATCTCTTTACACACCCTAAACGGCCACGTGCGGGTCATTATCGTTTACTGTAAAAAGCGGAAACATAACCTCAAACCCCCTGTATCGCGTACATGAAAGGAATCCACCGATTCTTATTATTATTCAACGTATGTCAGGAAGTGTTCGAAATCAAAATATAGTTGAAGCCAAACAGTTTTAGCACACTAAACAGAGGTATGACCCCGGCTACATAACCCTAATAGTTTTAACTTTGTTTGTAAGCCCAAATTAATAAAAGCACCGGCCAATTTTACTAGACAAAGCCCTTGTGTAAGCCCACAATATATGTGGGTGCATATTTCAAACTTGTGTGTACCATAAATAAAGGGACAAAAGGACGCTTTAAATATTTCAGTGACTAAAAACTTAGAAATACCTGGCCACATAGGTTTTAAAGGCGATAAAACCGTAGTGGCGCCCAGCCAGGAGTTCAGGAATTTGCATTTGAAGTGCGGGGATTAACATTGACGGCTTTTCTAGTGCCCCCACGCGTTTTGTGTGCGGTCGAATGCGGTCAAAGGATGCAATTATCGCCTGATTAAAGCGATCAAAGGGCCTTAGCTGCCCTCGAATGAAGTTTGATGATTGCTCGGATTTTCCTAACGGCGTAACTAGTTAGAATAACTCATTTAGGTTAATGTAGTCCTAGGTATTAATATGTGCGGTAATAGCGACCATTAGAACTACGTAATTAAAGCAATATTAATTGGAAGTTAATAAAGGGCGATGTTATGCAACAGGCCATTCTGATTAAAAATTAGAGTTTTAACCGATACTTAATTAAAATGGGATTTTGAAGTTGTCGGTGGTTTAAAAGTTTAATTTCACGCATGATATTATATTCAAGTTTATTTTATTATTAGAAAAAATTATTTTATGTACAGAATGTTCTACATAACTTGCTCCGTATAAACTTATGTAATTAGAAGGTGTCTACTGGATTATACGAGGAGTGTTCAATTTTAAACAAGAAAATATTTATAAAAATTGGTATTGCAATATTATAACGATGGAAACTCCATTAAACTTCGATGTAGTCCCCCTACCTACTGATGCACTTGAGCTACTGATCTGGAAGCTTTCCTGGAAGAAGTTTTTCGGTTGTATGCGTATCCACTCTTGTACTTTGACTGAATTGTTTTCCCGGCTAAAAATTCTTTTACAAATAGAAATCGGAGAGAGCAAAATAAGCACTGTATGTTGTTAGTGGAATAATGTCCTTTGTTGGTTTGTTTATGTTTTCAATTGTTCTTGCAGCGGCATGAGGGCTAGCAATGTCTTGGAGAAAGCAAACAGAACTTTGTCTTCTCTTCTGTTTGTTTTCGAGTACCGCGCAAAAGTATTGAATAATAGTATGCATTAAACGTACAACATTCTGTAAGGAATTCAGCAAAGATCCCCCTTGGGAATCTCAAAAAAATTTGCCATCACTTTACCATCTGACAACTCAGTGTTTGCTTTCTTTGGGTTTGGAGATGTGGTATGACACCACTGCATGGTTGCACATGGTTACTGAGTAGTAGAATAATGTACCAAGGTTGCCTCAGGTATCACAGTTATGTGCAGGAATTCAACTCCCGCTCTCTTATGTTGCTGCAGTAAAGAAGAAGCCATTTGCAATGGATGTAAATTCTGTTCTTTGATTAAAAAGCGCGGCAACTACCTGGGGCTCCCCTTACCATACACCAGCTTGTTTTTTTAGGTTAGGTTAGTCTTGAAAGCTTCCGACACTAACTTCTAAATTTTGAAAAATCGGGCAAACTATTACCCGTATGTCTTGCTAAATAAAGCCATTCGTCTATTCTTCATTTTCTCGATTAGCCGAACTCCTTCTAGATGACGCTCATGTTCTACACGAGTTCTCCTGTCTCTAAAAGATTTCGACTACTCAAACACCCAACTTGTATATAGACATTGAACGCCACATTGTGCTCGCAGCTTGTAAGAATTTCAGTCGAATTTACGCTTTCATTCGTAAGAAATTTGATTATTATGCGCTGCTTCACGCCACAATAAACAGAACTTTCGACATCGACTGTCAAAATAATATTATAGCGAAACACTTGCCATGGATATATTAATAAGAGTCACGGCCAATCTTGAATTAATTTAACTTTTGGAAATATCTTTAGATAGGGTTTTAATTTAAATATTCCTGTTAAAATTTTAACACTCCGCGTATATTTCGTTGTTTAAATGGTTTTCCTGACAACTGCATTTACTGACATGTATATTTGGTTGTATAAATGCTTGTACTTGTAATATATTAAATTGACGTGTATAAGTGGTTGCATAAATAGAAATTTTTTTTTTTTGTAATATGTGTGCTAATTAATGTTGAATATTATACGTTACAAAGAACATTTTGTTTAAATGTTATTAATTGAGTGGTCTACTAAACTGTTTTTCCACATTATGCCTATGATTAAGATAAAAACAAAAATTAATTACTATAACGTAATATTTTAGTTATTTGCAAGTTCTGAAATAATAGAATGATAAAACTGTGTAAATATGGAGAATATAAAATTTTAGAAGAAAACTCAACGCCATACAGATATTGTTTATATTTCTGCAACTTATTTTTTTTTATTATTTTAGTTCTACTATAACACCGAGAGAAATTCGGATAGCGCCAACGAAGAACTATATTATTTAAATTACGCGAAACATCAGTAATGGATAATTATGCAACCCAGCCTACGCCCCGGTTAATAACTTTTATGTACAATTGTATACATTTTTCAGGGGTCAATTAATAACAATCTACTGATTTGAAGTTTTAAGTGCTTCCACTAAAACAAACCTATCTAAAATAGAAAAATTTCTCTCCTTTTACTGCACCGTCTTAAACATTGCCTTCCAGAAATGGCCAGTCTCAAGTGGCCTTTCTTCCAAAAACAATTTCAGAGGACTTAGAAACTTCTGGATCTGGCGTAAAACTAACACTATTACCATAATGAGGTTGTTTTCGAAGTTCTGTTTCTCATAAGATCTAATTTCATCTCTAACCTTGTTCCACAAACTAGCAAGTTAGGGTCTTTTGCTATTAGGGCGAGGTTTCCTAACCTAAAAAGCTTAAGTAAACTAAGTTTACCTGTAGTTTCGACCACTGAATGCGCCCGATACACCTAACGGAATTCCTCCAGGCAAGCTTAGCGCCGTACACCAGTTCCGTTTCTGTAAGTTGATAGCTTCCGGTCGCTTCTATTTCTTTGTGAACCTGATCCCATCGGGAAACATGAGCGGGACTATTAGACCTGCAAATGAAAACAGACAACACTTTCAGTATGGGACTAGAAAAAGTATTTCAATGCATGCTTGTGACAACAGTACCTTGTTGTTACGCGCGGTCAAAATAGCAGTGTTGATTAGGTGTTATTAGGTTTCTGTATAATGAATCAGTTCGCGTATTGTCACGACATAGAGTTGTAAGATATTATTTTTTAATTTTACTTTTATTTCCGGTAATACTGTGGTTGCAGAAGCAAAATTAATATATTTTGTGGTTGTTGCTTTAACTTATTTTATGATTCAATTTTTCCTATAAACAGGAAAATTATTAAACTACCAAATTTTGAATTTGGCACCAGAATTACCACCATGGAAAAATAGAGTCATTAATTGGTTGGATGGATAGCTCTGAATGGGTAAGATCTAAGTTGCCGTTACCAAAAATTGCGTTGCTCTCAGGTGATATTTCATATTAGTTAATAATGTGTATGTATATTTTTTGGAAATCGCGTTATTTGGCTTCTTCCTCTGCTGCTTCTTCTTACTTGGCCTTTTAAAATCAATTTTTTGATATCTTCTTCTTATTTGTCGTATTCTCATGTATGAGAAGTCGCGATACCATGATGTTTATGGTGATTCTCCATGAGTGCCGATCTTTAGCCTCTCTGAGCGTATTTTGTCGTGGACATTGTTATGTTCTTTTGAAATTTGCCGCTTTATATGAATTAATTTCTTAATTTAATTGCCGCGTCGTAGGAATTAAAAAGTTTAATTGTAATTGCCGTTTGTATGTTAACAGTTTTGGTTATTTTGCGTCTTTCTAAAATTGAGTTATGTTGACAGTTCCCTTTTGTAGACTCAAAATTGCCGAATGTTGTTTTTCTCGCGCTTGACCTTAAACGCTTCTGAGAACTCACGTGTCATTTATTCTAGAACTTTTCATGACATTTCGAAATATGGTGTAATCTTTTGGGTAATGAAGGGTCGCGTTGATTTTTACAGTCAGTCAGCCTTACATCTCTGATGACTCCGGATCTCCAAAATTCCATCAATCGGGCGGTCGTAATTAAGTTGTGCTGCAGGGGCGGCTTTTGGGTTTTTTCGAGGGCTGTCCGTTATGTGAAAGTTTTTTCTCGCTGTTTTACCAAGGGGTACAAACAGACCATCGACTACTGTCGGATTTAAAGAAAACACACTGAATTCAATCCCGGTAAAGGCAATTCTGTGTGAATTAGCCGATCGCTTTTGGCGGATTAATTTTCGAGCCCAGCTCCTGTCCCTCTGTTGCAACCATCTGTGCGAAGAACGCATCAAAGTTCCGGGCCCTTGGTGTTGACTCCATTCAACCCAGTCTTCAGGGGGCGTACCTATGGATTTTTATCATCGTCTTGTCAACCCCCGGAATTTATGTGCCTGCCTCCACCAGAATTCAAGGTAAAGAACCAGTTTTTTTGTGCAATGTAAAAAGAAACCTTTTTTTTTCTCGCGCAAACTTGCAAAATTCCACGTTATTGAACTTGTTTTATGCAACCTAAAACCGATCTTCTGTCGCCATTTGTTTACTGTGAATTGTACAAAGATATTAGTACTGTATATTTCCTGTAAACTCTACGCCATTGGCCACATAGATTTATTGAAATATCCTAAATATCGTGCGTCAACGGCGGTGAGTTTTGGTTTGCTGAACGTTCAAATATTATTTGTAAAACCATAAGAATGCCATTGGCTGTTTTTTTTTTGTATGGCCATTTCAATAATTTCATTATATGTGTTTTAAAATTTACTGCCTCTTTTATTATTGTGTACTCTGTATTTGTTTGTGCATGAATTTTGCAAGCTTTATATATTTATATATATATATACAGGAGGAGGCACAATAAAGGTGAGTTCCATTCCCGTAAGCTGTTGGCTTCTCGGCCTTACACGAGGACCTACAATCAGCTGTATTTGGAAGGTGGCGCCCACTAATTTTGGCCTACACTATACACAACCAGGAGGATTTCTTCCCGTAAGCGATTTTCACGAACTCCCCCTACTCCTCTGAGCTAAGCTGTAGGCCTTTTTCCACCTATCCGGTTACGGGTCGTCGGAAAAGCTCGTTTGGCCCGTAACAACATCCTGTTATGGCTTTTACTTGATCAAGCCATCTTGTCGGTGATCTGTCCCTTGGTCTATTGCCCTCTACTTTTCCCTGCACGATGAGTTTCTCTAGCTAGACTATCTGTTCGTCTTCTAACTGTGTAACCAAAGTATTGTAGAATTCGTCGGCCGCATATCTTGGAAATCCTATCTGTCTCTCCTATTTCATTCAATATGGATACGTTAGTGCGTCTTTTCATCCAAGATACATGCAGCATTCTACGCCAGCACCACATCTCGAATGCATCTATTTTCTTTAAGGCTGATGCTTTGATTGCCCACCTCTCTGCCCCATACATAGAGATTCTAAAGACTAGTGATTTCACTAGAGCTATTTTAGTGTGTCTTGTGATCTGTTGGTCTTTACATATCTTTGTCAGGTTGGTCATAGCGCTGCGAGCCATTGCGATGCGTCTTCTGATTTCTTTTCCGCATCCTCCTCGGTTGTTTATTAGGGACCCTAAGTATATGAACTCATCGACACTCAATATGTTTTTCAGTAGTTTTCTTGGTGGCAGGGTGTGACCTCTATCAACTATTATGAGTTTGGTCTTGTTTAAGTTTATTTTCAGCCCCAAATTTCTGCTATCTCTCGTCACTCAATCTAACATTTGTTTCATTTCGTTCTTGTCTCTCGGCAATATTGTTGTATCGTCGGCGTATCGAAGATTGGTGAGCCTTTTCCCGCCAATCGAGATGCCGCCTTTTTGATATAGGTCTTCCCAAGTTCCTTCCAACGTTTACGATTTTATGCTATTTGCATCCATGTTTAGCCACCTTTTTTTTAATCGTCGTACCAGCGCGTAGGTGGTGTTGATCTTGCTCTTTCATGATCGTAAGGACTCGATTCTATGATTTTAGTATTCCATGTGTTTGTTTTGAGTCTGGCTACGTGTCCTGCATACTTCTATTTACATTTTGCTAATGCCAACATCTGTTACTTCAGTGCTTGATCTTATTCTTGTGTTTCTGTTTTTTTTTTCTAATGATGTTTAACATGATTCTTTCCATTCCTGTTTGAGCTATTCTGATGGTTTGAATATTGTTTTTAGTTGTTGCCCAATTTTTTGTTCCGCACCTCACTTCTGCTAATACTTTAGTAACTTTAGTTTATAGGCGTTGAGCAACCCATTATATTCTTATTCTAGGGAGCAGCGTGGCGGGCAAGTGCGCATACTGGTCAAACAGTATTCAAAGTTGAACAACGATCCATACGGTCACCACCCCGATGGGTGACTAAAACCCTACGTTAACACGCCGCAATCAGCGATGCCTCGGAGAATTCCTAAAATCGTCGTCCTCCTGGGTTAGTACGCCACGTCACTAACAAACCTTAGACAGGGTTAAAGTGGCAGCCGGGTGCGGAACCATGCCTTCGGATATCGCCGCAAACGTTAACCATACGCATTTTACTTTACTTATTTTTCTTTTAATTTTTTTTATTATTCATTACCTCTTCCTAATTCATTTCTCTGCTCTAGGTAGATGTATTCTTCTACGCTTACAATTTAAGTTTCTGCCACTCCTACATCTGTTTCTGGATTTTTTTGAGATTCTCTATTGAGATTCCCGATCATTTCTTTTAGATCTTCCATGTTTCCTGATAGAGAATAAATCGTCAGCGTATAGAAAATTAGTTAATCGTTCTTCGGTTACGTTTATTCCTTTCCATGTCCAGTTTATTTTCTTAAATATGTCTTCAAGAGCTACTGTGAAGAGTTTTGGTGAAACTGTATCACCCTGTGTCACTTCTCTGTTAGATTTTTCCATTATTATTTTCATGGTTAATACATGTAGAGATCTCTAGTACTATAGTTTTGTATAAAGTCGGATTGTTCCTGAAGTTAGTAATTAATCTAGTTTCCTTGTCATTCTGTTAATAACTAGTTTTGCTAAAAACGTATACATATGAGATAGTAAATTGATCGGTCGATAATTATCGACATTTGTGTTTTCGCTTTTCTTATACAGCAATATAACATTGGCATTTTTTCAAGTAGTTATGTCTGGTTGTTCATCTGATCCCACATGTTGTATTCTTCTCATTTCTTCATTACTGTTTTCTTTTTTGGGTGGCACGTTGGAGTCTCTTCTACAAATCTTATAAATGCTACATTTACTATCAATGTTTTATATTAAAAGTTTCAAAATTTAAACTAGTAAAAATATTCAAATGTAGTTTATGGTACCATCAGGGAATGAGACCATCTGGACGATTAACAAAACAAAATGCGGGGTTGACATTTAATAAATAGATTCTTCGTACATTTTATTGAAATGTTTGTCAGAAGATTTCTTTCATCGAAAATTTAAACTAAATTATTTTGGAAACTGCATTATTACATGGACAGTAATCCAGTTTATATTTATACGAACTGTGGAAGCTACTCGAAATAAAATTTTGCTCCCTACTTCAAAACAAACTATACGTAAGATACTTGTTTAGATTTGGATATCTTCTGAATTTAACATTGCTTAAATTTGACGTTTACGCTTGCGCCTAACATTCTGTACAGGTTTTGCGCAATTTCTAAAACACTCTGTGTTACTTATAATACAAATTTTGCTATTAATCCTCAACACCTCAACTCTGTTTAAAGTCTCTGTCTCACAACACTCTTCTTAACAAACCGGATGTCACGGGATTTCAAGGCAGCAGGTCACGTCACCTCTAATTGATGGGGGTACGTGAAACTAAAGGATCGGTGGCTGCAGACAGGTAAAACTCTTTACAACAGGGACAGAGAATCCTAAGTCGGGTTACTGGGAAGAAGCCGACGAACTCTAAATCTATTGATAGGAGTTCTTACGGGATACTGTAGACTTAGAAGACACCTAAACCTATTAGGTGTAGAGGAGGATCCGACATGTCAGGCATGTGGAAGGCATGAGGAAATCGTCCTCCACTTTTTAGGATAATGCGAGGCATTTAAGCGACTAAGGCACCAAGTCCTGTTACGTTCGTTTGATTTTCCCGCTTCTTACGGATTAAAGCCTTATTTTATTGGCCGCTCCGTAGCCGATTACTCTACTATTATTTCCCGAATACAGTTAGGCGGACCACTTTTTTTGTTATCCTAGAGAAACGCCGATGAGTATTTTGTCTAAACGCTTGGACGTGAACGTTTGCTGGAAATTTCCTGCCCCTGAGGGAGCCCTACGTGTTAATTTGTTCTAGAAATCTTGCAACATATTTTGAAATATGGTGAAATACTTTCAGCTGCTGCATATTGACGTCGCGTTTTTTTGGAAGTCGACTTAAGATCTCCTTTCTACCCGGTTGCTTGCGAAGATCTCAGCGCCGACGACAAGTACTGCGGGAGTGGCTTGGGTTTCCATGGGTTCCGACCGAAAACAGTTCTTAGAATCCTTTGTCTGCAGAATGGCCCAGAAGTTCCACGTGGAATATTCTAGGATTCCTGCAACATATTTCGTCATATGCCGAAATATTCCAGCCGCCGGATACTTTCGTTCGTTTTTCTCGGGAGTCGACTTCAGATCTCCTTTCCACCCGGTTGCTCGTTAAGATATCAGCGCCGAAAACAAGTACTGCAAGGGCGGTTTGGGTTTTCGATGGGTGTCCATTGCGTGAATTTTCGTATCGTTGTTATCACCGTAGCGTGAACAGAACCATCGGCAAGTGTCGGATTTAAGAAATACCCTGGATTTAACCCTCTGAAGGCAATTCATTGCGAATTTGCTTATCGCTTTTGCGGATTAATATCGAACCCCTTTTCTGACCCTCTGGATGTGCCGCTGCTGCAACAAACGCTTTGGAAGTTTGTGCGGCGAATATTTTGTTCCCGATTGGCAAAAACATCTAAGGCCCCGTTTTCCGAAGAAATTCCTTTGTGATTGTGCAAGGTGATGCGATCTCAGTTGGAGTCCCGTTGGTGTGTGAGTGGATCGACCGTTTCGTAATCTAACAGCCTGGAGCGTACTTGAATTTCCTTTCCAAGAAAGCTCCTAGAAACACCCCAAATTGTGCCTCTCTCTCCCTCTCTCTCCTACTCCCTACCTGAAGAAAACTACGGTAAACTTACCATACAGTGATTGTTTTCCCCTGTTTATCAGTGCTTCGTTGGTAAATACGAAACAGAGCAGCTTAATTTCCTTGTCATATTAAGAGAGAGGCAACCTTTCGTTGCCCATCGTTTTATTACTTGTTAATGGTAAAGGGTATTTCATTTGTAAACTTGAACGTCGCTGGCTGCGTAGTTCTGGTTGTTTATTAAAGTAAATGTCGTATGCCAGTGATGGCGAGCTCCTTTTTGTTTGGACGTCCCAACATCCCTTTTGTTCAACTACAGTTATTACCGTTTTGATTGTTTTTTTCTATGTGTGTTACCGATTCCATGCAATAGTGTTATATTTGTGTTAAAATTCACCATATCTTTTATTTCTGTGTATTTTATGGTATATGAACTGCGTAAGCATTATATACAGGAGGAGGCACAATAAGGTGAGCCCGATTCCCGCAAGCTGCTTCTTTCTCGGCCTTCCACGAGCACCTGCAATCTGCTGTGATTTGGAAGATGGCGTCCATTAGTTTCGAATTACCCTGCATACAACTACGTTAGACTTTCTTCCCGTAAGCGTTTCCTGTGAACCACTTCTTACATCGCTGAGCTAAGTCGAAGGCACTTGCATCTTTCGTGCTGCGGTCCGACGACAAAGCTCGTTTGGTCCGTAACAGTCTTGGGTTCCGTGACGCTTTACAACACACAGTTGAACTCTCTTGCGTGGCTTGGTATTCACCAGCAGGTCAGGAAAGTTTGGTAGGGGAGATGGAGACGATGGATGAGAGGATAGACCGGAGAGTAGCGATGATTATGAGGAATCCAGAGGTTAATAAAAAGGGCCAGTAAAATCCTGCTTGTTGGGCTTATCAGGCCCCCCAAATCTACTACTACTACTAATACATATTTGAGTCATTCTATTTTAATAATGTATTAATGTGCCGTTTAAATTTTAGTTTATTTTAGTAAATATTATTGGAGAACCATGTTCCTGTTCCCTTCGAGTTTTGTTTCAAACTACAAAGAACACAAATCACTTCACCGAAACATTATTCAATATATGAAATACGTTCAAGGCCTATTGCTAAATTTGGTTTTTGGGTTTCCCTTACAATATTGACCGTGAAGTATATTCATTTGAAAGGCTCTCCATCAATCAACAGTGACACCTTCTGCAATACAGAACAGGATGTAGGTAGTATAAAAATTGTAGAATGGTTAGAGGGTAATCAATCAATCAAATCTGTGGTTAATTTTGTAAAGGATTTTGTAAAAGTGCGTTTTAAATTGATTGTGTAACTTGGGATAAAAACAACCCTTGTAATAAATGGACTTTTTGACATCAATTTTGGGATAAAAGACAGTCATACAGGAAGCTGTTGGAGATTAATAAAGTTAATTACGAAACAAAACCGGAAATTTTAATTTATGCCATGATTGAAGTTTGCAAAATCTTCATTGTTTTGTTACCGAATTTTCAACTTTTAAAACTTCAAAAATATGTTTAAAGGAGTTTTATACTCCAACGCCTTTCTGATAATAGTTTTGATTTAGGATTTTGTTATTTGGAAAGTAAATTTATGTTTGTAGAAAATGTTAATTTATATTTAAGTTCTACGTCCACTTCATTCCTTATTATAAATCAGAATATACTTTAGAGTTATTTTATGTGATATTAACTTTCAGTGTAAAGTGATTTATTTCTGACGCTAATGTTGGCAGGCTTTGGTGAAAAAATAAGGTACCTTTCGTGATGAATGGGCCAAGCTGATGTCGCAAACGACTATCGGTTTTAGTTCTCTAATATACTTTTTCGATTGTCGTCTTGGAATCCTTTTATTTAAATTTTATGCATTAAAGTAACATACTGTTTTTCTTCTTGATTCGGATAAAAAGGTTTTCATCTTTTTTGTTAACGTAATGGAAGATGTATTGATCTAGCCCTCGCAATGCGAGTTATGTAAAATTCTGTGTTGTATGAAATTTTACATACATTATAAACAATATGAATATTTATTATAAAATCATTATTAATATTATAGTAAGGTCTCAGGTTTTATTATAAATTTATAACGTTATACATATACTGCTCGAATTCAATATTATTCATTCATTTTAGGTAATATCAGAGAGACGATTGTGGGCTAGAAGTTAGCGTGTTAGACTTTTACGCTAAAGCTTTGGGGTTCATTTCTCCGTACCGGAACATCAGATTTTTTACGACCGCTCTCTCTCGCAAGGCAATGGCAAACTATTTAGGTATTTTACCTAGTAAATCTTTTATTACGTAGAAGTGCTTACACTTCTCTTGGTTTGGAGCCCACTTTTAGCTATAGCTTTCCTATGTCTGTTTTACTTTTAACACCCAACACAGGCATAGAGAAGGAAGGTCGCTATCTCTTGTAAGAGATAAAGCACTCGAAGAAGAAAATGAATAATACCATTTTTCAAACATCTTCGGGATATTCTATTGTGGAAACCATAGAAAACAATTGGAGGTATGCAAACATAAGAAAACACTCAATGTGCTATACAAAAATCTGTTTAAGTTTACAATGAAATACTGTTAGTACAGATTTGATGACACACTTCACAATATTTTTTTAGAAGCCAAGGTAAACGTGATTAGTACCCTAGCGGATCAACTAGTTTATAGATAATTCCGTATACGTATCCTCCTTACAGGTTTTCGATAACTAGAACACTTTCCGAGGCCAATTTCATTAAGTAATAAATTCCTCGGGGTATACATCGCTGCCTAGGATTTTATTCGAAAACAATAAGTATTTACACGATTAGTTAACAGTTACCCGCACTTACAATATACATAACTTACATCCCGATACAGTTGATATATATCTCAATAAACTTCCTAGTATGACAAAGTAACATAACAATTCAGTTATGGAACTTTATTTCGAATATACCAAGCAATCACAAATACAGTGCACACCGCTTATTGGAATCACGGATAATGTTATCATTCGTGTATTAATATCACTTTCGCGAAGAACGGCCCGGACGTATACGACTACATACGAAAAACATCGTTTATAGCAATTATGACTTCGGTTTATGTTATCAATTTTTTCTTACGATATGTTTCATCCATAAATAATAATCTCGTATTTGTTGCAGTTAACAACCTAGAGGCTAGTTGGCAGCAGCTAACTCACTTCAATTCAAATCTTTTACAATGAGACGTGATATTAGCTTAAAAGAAAAAAATAACAGGCTAGAATAAGATGATAATTTGCCTTAAATAAGCCGTAGGAATGCAGCAGCACAGCTAAACATGTCGCAACCAATTTTATGTACGATTTTAAGCAAACCTGTTTAAATAGAAACTTTAAAGGAAAGTGATAATTTAAACACGAAAAGAAACCGCACTGGGAAAGACGATCAAGTGGAATCTGCATTGAAACTTTGGTTCGCTAATATCCGTAAACATGATGTAAGTGGAACTTGCCAAGAAACGAGAAAGAAAAATAATATTTTGTTGCAACGAAAGGATGGTTTCACCGTTATTATCAATCTTCTTCGAGTGCCTTATCTCCTACGAGATGTAGCAATCTTCTCTCCTATGCCTGTGTTGCGCATTTAGAGTGCCACAGGCATAGAGTACCTACAACTTAATGTTGGCTCCGAACCACGGAAAGTGTAAACATTTCTACTACAGAGAAGATTTACTAGGCAGAATACCTCGCTGATTTGCCACTGCCTTGCTAGGGAGGAGAGCCGCCTCTTATCAATGTTATCTTATCAATCAGTTATTTTCAAAAACCCCGAGCCCCGATGTGATCACATTAAGCGGCGTGCACTGTATCAACAAATATTGGTTAATGGCTATTGGAGCTATTAGACAAGATAAAGTACGGTAAAAATGTGTACTTTAGCGATGATACTTATTTAAGAAAATTATTCTAAAACCACTATCATGGAAAATTCATCCGTTCTTCTTATGTGAGGGCTTTGTTTTTTACGAGAGCTTCTCTTCTATGCCTGTTGTACACATTTTTTAAGTACCACAGGCATAGAGGACCTACAGCTTAACGTGGACTCCGAACTACGGGAAGTTGATTGTTACCTTCCAAAAACTGAAAATATGTATATATTCTTTATTTTCCGCAGTCTATTTAGGCAACCTAGGAAACCTCCACTTTCTATGCTGCCACAGAAAAGTCAGAATATATATAAAGTGGTTCGGCTTATCTCTACAAGACTTAATTTTATACAGGGTGATCCTAAACATGTATGAAAAACTTGAACCACGCCTAGTTGATGATATTTAACCCCCAAATTACATAGCAAATTTTTTAAAATGCGACGTTATAATGGGCATTTAATTTTTTTACATCAATTCACTAAAATGTAAGTAACTTCTTGTTTCTTGTTCGTGTTTGATAAAGTTCGTTGTTTCGGGATGCTAACAGTCCAAGCTTAATTTCCAGTCAGAAAATATACAATTGAATGTGAAAAGTGGATGACATCTGAAGAAAAAATGATTAATTTTATTTAAAAACTTGTAGATTACGGTTTATGTTCAAAATGACGGCATTTTTCCGGCTCTCCTTCAAGAGGGGCTGGACCTGCTTATCAAACCTCTATATCATATATACAGAACCTGCCTTTCCTCCGGGTACCTATCAGTACCTTGGAGATCAGTAAAGGTAGTGTGCCAAATCTTTCAGATCTATCAGCCTAAACTCCTTCCTACTGAAAACGGTTGAGAGGCTGGTAGATAGGTACATAAGAGATTGCGCAGCGATTGTATCGCCATTACACCCTCACCAATATGCGTACCAGACGTGTAAATCTGTGGAATCGGTCCTTCACGAAATTGTCCTTAGAGTCGAGAAGGCGCTTAACCACAGAGAAATTGCCGTTGGCACATTCTTAGATATCGAAGGCACTTTTGACAATACGGCCTGCGAATCTATATGCACTGCCGTTACGAACCATGGAATCAAACTATCTATCGTTCGATGGATAAGAGCAATGCTAGAAAACCCGCAAAGCGATTGCCACTCTCAATGACAGTACCGTAAGGGTGACCGTCAGGCGGGGGTGTCCGCAGGGAGGAGTACTTTCTCCTCTCATGTGGTTCCTCGTCGTGGACGGGCTCCTGCGGGAACTCAACGAAGCTGGCATCTACACGCAAGGCTATGCAGATAACCTTGCCATCCTAGCTATAGGAAAATTTACAAACACACTTTGTGGGGTAACCCAGAATCCTCTCAGAATTGTGGAAACATGGTGCAGAAGGCACAACTTGGCAGTTAACTCTACCAAAACCGAACTAGTACTCTTCACGAGGAAAAGGAGCATTGTGGGATATCAAGAACCACAACTATTTGGCACTTCTTTGAGGGCCGCCGGGAAGGTTAAGTACCTAGGAGTAATTCTAGATGCTAAACGCACTTGAAAGGAGCACTCAGAAAGACAAATACAAAGAGCAACTGCCTCCTTCTGGATGTGCAGACGCACCTTTGGGAAAACTTGGGGCCTAAAACCGAGGGTCATCATGTGGATGTACACGGCGGTGATAAGGCCCCTACTCACATGTACGGCCTTCTACCACCACATCAAGCACAAGAAAACGTCTTGGTCAACTCCAACAACTAGCGTGTCTAGGAGTGATAGGAGAAATGCGAACTGCCCCCACTTCGGCTCTGCAGGCACTTCTCGGACTTGCGCCCCTTCACATAGTAATTGAGACTGAGGCTAAGAAGGCAGCTTACAGGCTCAAGTGCGCTGGGCAGTGGTCAAATGCTGGGATACTATTGGGGCATACGAGGGTCCTGCCGAGGTTGGCGGAGACCCATGTCATCTTCAATATGAGAAGTGACGGTATGCTCACCAGATATTTCTTCAATACACCTTACAAAATCGTCCTTCCCGCAAGGGAAGACTGGAGCACCCAAAACAGCAACCTTCTGACTCCCATGGGCCCTGTGTGGTTCATAGATGGCTCTAGGACCCAAGACGGTACAGGCGCAGGTGTCTATTGGGAATCAGCAAGAGTAAAACTTTCGTTATTTCTCGGCAGGTATGCCACCGTTTTCCATGCGCTAGACGCCATACTGGCCTGCACCCATGAAAACCTAGAAAGAGGTTTCGCAAACAAACACATCTACAATTGCTCGGACAGCCAATCAACTCTTCAAGCCCTAAAGTCTTGCAGAGTAACTTCGGAGCTAGTGCTTGAATGTCGCTTGGTTCTGATGCGACTCTGTGAACACAACTCAATAAAACTGCTGTGGGTACCAGGCTACAACTACATCGATGGTAACCAAGAGGCGGACTCGCTGGCCAGACAGGGCTCTAATGGGCACCCGTTCGGACCAGAACCAGTTCTCGGAATACCACAATGCAATGCAAAACTAGAAATGAAGAAATGGGTGAAAACCCAATTCGCTCAGGACTGGTCGTCGCAACAAGGACCTAGGCAGGCTAAGCTCTTTATCGGAGAGGAACCTCTACCAAAATTCCAAGAGCTCCTAAAGTTTAACAAGAAGCAAATCAGGACCCTAACAGGACTCCTAACGAGCCACTGTCACCTGAACAAACACCTACATAGGATCGGCATTATAGACGATCCCACTTGCAGATTATGCCATAAAGGGGACGAATCCTCTCTTCATATAATGTGCCAATGCGTCAGTCTCATGAGGCTGCGGCACAAACATCTTGGGGCTGGAACACTGGAAGCGGAAGATTTACAGCCCATCCCCTTAAACTAGCTGCTAGCCTTCTCGGTGGGCACTGGGCTTTTTGGGGACGAGCTTTAACGGGGCGGATTGCACATTGGGCCTATGGCATGAATGCTGTAGGTGGAAATCACCTGCACCGCTTCATACAATACAAGGCTAAAAAAAATTACGAAATGATTTGGGGGTTAAATATCCTCAGCTGTACGTGATTAAAGTTATTCGCACATGTTTGAAATCATCCTGTATATACATGTCTTAGATCACCAAAAATTTTATTTATAGTTCATTTAAACAAACTACCGAATATATCGTAGGACGTCATCCAACTAGCTTCAATTAGATAAAACTGGTAGCTGAGGTCTTGATCTAAATAGTTTTAAAAACATCGGAAGCTAGGAATAAGAGAACTCATATATTACTATTCTGGTAGCAGCTGTGTTAACATAGTTTAATATAAGAATAAAAGATATAAAAAGCGTTTTGCTTTGTAATTCAAATTAAATGCAAATAGGCACTGCAGATGCATTAAAGTTTTAATGAGAAATCTATTTTTCCAGAACTTTCATTATATTCAACCCGCATGTTTATGAAAATCTTATCCGATTATAAATTTCACAGCCATTGTAATCTTGATATCGAAATAATCTAAGTACATGCCGCGAATGTCGAAAAACCAAACCATAACAACCCAATTAGGAAAGTGCAAATGCAGTTTACGAGACCTAAACCAGTTTATCGAGGAAAGAGGGAAACTTTTCCGAGCGTGCGCTAAAAGAATTTCTTTGTTAAATAACTGTATGTCACAATAATAGATTGACGATTCTGGATGCGATCGAGACGGATACCTCTTCAAATTTGAATCGATAGAATTCTTCTTCTAACAATTTGCTGTCGGTAATGTTAGAGACGCAGATTTAGCAAGACGTAGAATTTAGGAACCGGGGCGGTTTGTTAAAAGCAAACGCAGGTTGTCTTTATCCGGAAAACTGAATGGTGGATTTAGAGTTCTACGAACTTTATTTAAACACTGTCGAATGGGCATTAGTAGATACAAGTTCTGTTTATACAGCGCGGGTCCACAGAAAATTTGTAAGGACGCTGAGAAAATATTTTGTGGTACGTAATGTAAATTGTAATGAAGATAATAATTAATAAAAGCTCGCATAGCTTTTTGAAAGTAATTTAAAAAGAAAATCTAGATTGTTTAAAAAATATGGTCGTTATATTTGGATGGTTTGTAATTGGTTTTAGCTTGATTATACAGGCTGTATCAGAAATAGGAACAAATATTTAAACCAGTAATAGATTGGCTCAAGTAGAATTCAATGGTACTATTCATTTTTCATTCATTAAGTTTATTTTTTGAATTTAAAATAAAATAAAACTTTATTTGAGAACTGTTGATCATACATAGAAAATGCATTAAAGCTGTAGGTGGTTATTACCTAATTGCAAAGCAAATCCAAAGTAGCAAACACGTAAAAACTTGTCTGGCTTGTGATAATAAGAACAGACTGAATAGAAATTAACGACCTACCTAATAGTATTGGTTTGTGGCAGGTGATAAGAAATCTTTTTGCACTTCTATCTTACTTTCCATGGCATGACATGTCTTTGAACTCAAATTTTTTTATTATTCTGCGGTATTCAAACAACTCTGGGTCAAATTTTCAATCATTAGTTTCTCATATTTTAAGGGTCCCATTGCCAAGGAAATGTTTTTTCTAGTTTGTGTATATTGTAATCTACCATCGGATTTAGTATTTGTACCTATTTTTCATACTAATTTGTCCTTCCCAGGATTACTGATTTTTAAAGAAAGTAAAAGAACGCAAAATTTTTCGAAATCAATTTTAAATTCTATTATTTTTGAATATTTAATTACATGATTTCATTAATTTCTAAATTAAATTTTAACGGTGTTAATAAAATATGTAGATTTCATGTTATCTCTTCAGTTTGGCAACAGCGCAAGTGTTCGCCCGTAGATATGAAGACCAGATTAAAGTAACTTTGTTTGCAACTTTGTTTGCATAATAACAGCACGTATAACAACAAAATTTGCAAGCTTTAAAATTGTAGAGCGGTAATCATGGAGAATGATTTGTTTAGGAAAAAATTACAAACGTTTTCTCTAAACCACTGCAATTGTATTTCAACGCATAATTCTATTCTACTATCCGTCTTACGTGTAAAACTGTACCTTGTGAATTAAGCACATAAACTAATCACTTTCGTATTAAATTACTGTAAAATGACTTAAATTGTGCAAGTAATGAAATATAAAGCTTACTGAGACTATTTTAACACTGGAAATATGCGAGTGGCCAGACAATTTGTGATTCTTTAACGTTAGTACCTGCGGTGTATTTAACAGTAATAAGCAATGTAACACCCGAACCAAAATAATTATAATCTTAGTTTCTCAAATAAGCCATTCTTTGGAACTTACCCATTTACATAACTCACCTCGTACGACTCGGTTAAGAGATTTTATACAAAAATACTCTAGTCTTATATTAACTTTGAAAGTAATAAAATAAGTGCTTTAATTCGCCACTGGTAAGCATCGATTTCATCATAGGTCAAAATAAAATTTTATCATAAATATTCATGTACAAACGCTCTTCTTTCGAATGCTTTATTTTAACGAGACGTACTGTATGGTGTGTTATAAAGTACCAAAGAAGTTGAATACCTACAGCTTAACGTGGGGACCCAAACCATGGGAAGGGTAACGAGTAAAATTTACAAGGCAGAACACCTTGGTTTGCCATTGTGTTGCAATAGTCGTTAAAAAGCCAATGATGTGATGTTAGCAGCTGACTCCAGACCTTCAGGGCGGAAAGCCTAAATACTACACCCTGTACTTAGATTTTTGCATATATATTACAGTCATGCTTATTCGGAAACTAAGGACAGTTTGAATACTCCCGCCGAATGAGGGGCGTAGTCAATTTGGTGCATTGTGGGAGTGCTCTAGTGGTTAATGAGGTAGCAACACGCCACTTTACCGTGGTTCTGTCATTCTATTCAGTTGTATAATAAAGAACTAATTTGAACCGTAGTGTGCGATGTGATTCGCTTCTGCCGTGGAAAAATGGAAACGCTGCCGAAATTTACCATCAATAATGCGAAGTTTATAATTTGGCATCATGAGTAAAGGAAAGATCAGACACTCGGGTAACAATTTCCGAACGAACATGCATGACGAAGAACGAAGTGGGAGACCTTCTGCTGCCAATGACCATCTTATGTAAATATTGAACAGAAACATTGCACGATTGCGGAAATGGTCACAAATTATTCTCAAATTTCATGTACGGTACTGTATGGAATTGTCACGAACAATACCACAAACTTTGTACGATGTAGGTGCCAAAAGATGTTGAAGGATGTTTAGAAAAATCAACGAATGGTCTCTGCACTGACCTTTCTGCATCGCTACGAAATTGATGGCGGTGAGTACCTGAACCACATTGTGACTGGCGACGAAACTTGGATTTTGTATACAAATGTTGAAACCAAGCAACAATCAAGCCAATGGAAACATACCTATGAGAACCGAAAGCTTATGGACAAGAAAGGCGTATTGTTGGTTAATTTCCTGGAACCTGGTACGACAATTCATAGAGACGTGTGTTGTGAAGCTTTAATAAAGTTGAGATAGGCGATTCAGAACAAAAGGCAAGGATTGTTGACCTCTGAAGTTGAACTTCTGCACGATAAAGCTTGGACGCATGTGGCGTCTCATACTGTGTAATTTATGTAGCAAATCAATTGGGAAATTTTTAACTATCCCCCAAACAGTTTTGACTTAGCGATAGTGATTATCACCTGTTCCTCTATCTTAAGGACCCGCAAGCGTTTTCTCGACGAGAACGATCCAAAAACTGCGGTGCAAAATTGGTATTCGTCACCTTCTATAAAGAAGGTCTAAAAAAACAGTACCACAATATGGTAAGAGTTTAAATTTGAATAGTCAGTGTGTAAAGAAATACTTTAGGAGTGTAACTAAGATTGTGCAGCAGAATACATTTTTTCAACTTTACAATTTACAAGCCTCCTACATAACTGCAATTTCTATCGAACCGCACTTAAAAAGGATGCATTGTCTGGAACATCAAAAGCACAATGGTAAAGAATTTCCTACATTATGTTCATTTGTTAGAGTCGAATTAAATGTTTAGTTTTATTTTAGTGTTTCTATGTCCTGTAAAATGTATTAAGTTGAATTGTACTCGTGTGCCTACCTTATCTCTGATATTTTTAAAATTTTAACGTTGTTCTATTTCACCCAATTGCTTCTTTATTCTCAATTCGTTAGACTTCGTGTACATAATCTTTAGACCAAATGTAGCTAAACATTCGAATAAAGTTATGCCCCAAAGTAAACCGTTTTCAAAATACAGAGTATTAAATTATTATTTATTAAATAATTACAATTTCAGAAAAGCTAATATTTTTATTCTAAGATCTTAAACAGTCTCTGATGGTGTTTGGTATACCACAGCTTTCATATGGGCCCACAAATAATAATCTAAACAAGTTAAGTCCGGAGATCTTGGGGGCTAGGGGTATTATTCTCCTCTACCAAATACACGTCCTTCAAACCGTTGATTAAAAAATTGCCTTACACGGAATGCAAAGTGTGCCGGGGCACCACCGTGCTGGTACCACATATCATGTCTGATCGCCAGAGCGAAATCATCTAACAATCCTCCCAAACGATCTTCTAGAAAATTTAAATATCTGTCGGTTGTTAAATGGTTCTCAAAAACGAATGCACTAATGAGCATGTTATCAATAATTCCACGCCAGATATTCACTGAAAACTTATGTTGATCTGTGCTAAAACATTCCTTTTTTGCTTCTGCAAGAGTTACCGCTGCCCTCAGTTCAATTAAAAACCCATTTCAATTATTAACAGTTTAATTGATTTAACTTGGTTTTCTACATCTTTTCCAGTCAAGCTTGAAAACTATTCTACTACGACTCGCGCTTTGACCGGAGTATCCAATGTAGCAACAATGCTTACCTGTCAACGCACGAGACGTTCCACTTCTTAAACTAAATCGACGCTTTCAACAACTATTAATATACAGGATGATTATAATCTAAGTACACTATAATATATTAATTAACCTATCTAAATCACATTACAGATCATTTGACACTGTGATTTCGTGTGAACTCTCCAAATCCCAAGAGTGGATGTTCTTTCTGTTCATTAATCTATTCCTTGTAAACGATGCCTTATCCGTGAATAATTTATTATATATTTCGTAGGTTTCGATTTGGAATGCTCCAGCGGCAAAATTCTATACGACTAGCGAAATCTGTAGGTAAGAGGGCTTGAACGGGCTGAATATGAAATGGATATAAACCATGACGTTTTAATGTTCTCCAAACTCGCATTCGTGGTACATTAACTTGTGTAGTTATACGACGAACAGAGGTGCTGCGATTATTACAAATTTCTTACAGTATGTTGTCCTCATTGTCTAGTACTTGCTGTAATGGCCGCTCAGTAGACGTTTTCGAGAAAGTTCCATGTTCATGTAGGTGGTTGTGCACTCGTTGGAAAACTCGTCGGTCTGGCAGTCACCGATTTGGAAATCTCAACCCATCTTCTCGAGCAGCTGCTTCTGAGTTTCCATCACAAAATCCATACATGTAATGGATATCGACGTACTCTCGTGTTGTAAAAGAAAACATTATCAACACTGTTAATGAGCGCAAGCAGAGAAATCAACGTTAAGGTGCTTCACTATTTGACATACAAATAAATAATATAATTTCCATAGCAACGTAGACAGTTTGTATCAAATACCATTTAATATCATTTATTGTGTCGGTTGCTTCAGTATGTAACTAAAACAGCTCATAACTTCTTTAAAAGTCGACTTAGACAAAATGATCACTTTTTAGTTTCGATTTATTTTCACCTTACGTCATGGGACAACTAAAATAAAAATAAATATTGTCTTTCCTGAAATTGTAATTATTTAATAAATAATAATTTATTACTCTGTATTTTGAAAAGGGTTTGCTTTAGGGCATAACTTTATTGGAATTTTTAATTATATTTTGTCTAAAGATTACGTATACGAAGTAGTGACCTCACGTCGTGGGACACCCTGTATGGAACGAGATAGAAAAACCATTTATTTATTGCCACTTATTACTAGATAATCAATTTTTAGTAATAATTTGGTTTTAGTTGCTCGATGAATGTAACGGAAATCTAAATTATGGTTTACTTTTTTTATATATTGGAGAATAGACGTCGGTAACACAAAAAACGCGTTTAGTTGTATTTAGAATGAACATATGTAACTGTGGTGTGGTGCTAGCTCAGTTGGTAGAGCGCTCGCTTTCTGAGCAAAACGTCGATTCTGGCTTGGGTTCGAAACCTAAGCATTACTATGCAGATTTATAAAAATCTTGTCTGCAACCCACCACACACAATTTCCCAATCCAGCTTGCAACCGTGTAATCTTAATGATAAAATATTCTCTGGAATTTCTGTCGTTCGGATTCGATGTTAAACTGTAGGTCCCCCGTGCTTCTACCTTAGCGCTGAAGAAGAACACGTGGCGGAGAAGTGGCCGATGCCCAGCAGTGGGGCAAAAAGGCTGTCAATGGTGATGATGATGATGATGCAACTGTACTTGACCTCTATATATTTTTTTATCTGTCCTATGATGTCACTTATATAGACATAACTTTACAAGTACGATTTGTAAATTTAGTAATTTTAATTTCATTAATTTTCCTATCTAGACGAACTTTAAAAAAACAAGAATACTAATTTGCATTTGCTTTGCTTATAATTCAGTAAAATTCGAATATTAGGCAAGAAGCCTACTGTTAATTTCTTCTTGCCATATAAGGTTACAACATAGTTACACTCGTCAAGAACAAGTTTTCGTTCTTTTTTTGTGTTGGTAGTTCTAAATCATATTAGGGTTTTCATCAGAGAGTGTCGCGCAAAAAGGAAAATTGAACTCCCAATTTCTTTTATGCATAATAGATCCCCTAAATCTGCTTTGCTCCCGCCTTGTTCAACCCTCCCAGTCCTTTCAAGCAGGATTGCAATACTTTGTTGTCATAAACATATCTCCATTAGAGGCCCAATCTGCCCTTTCCATTTACGTTGTCACCTTCGTTTTGTTCTTGTATTTGTATACGGAGGAATCCGAAAAGCCCATTAGAATTTTATCGCTTGCGGTAAAATTTTATGCGTTCGCATATCATCTGCTTTATGAATAAGCCAACACGATTTTACCCCTCTTGCTATTTATTTTGTCCTATTTTGATAAGCTGTTATAAAAGATATCAAGTAACCCAGACGGAAGTTTAGCAAAGGGTTTAAATTTCTTTTGTAAACTTTTGCGACTCGGTGTCAGTTTCAGGAATGGTATCTCTTTTCAGTGGAAAGCGTGTTGACGTTAGTGATTAATTGCGGTGGTGAAAAATTTTGTTCTGAGCATTGTTATTGCCGCTGTGCTCACAGGAAGTTGCAGAAAATTATTTTTAATGAAATCAGGAGTTTTGTTAAATTTTTTAGTGAAATTAATTTTGATGTCAGCTAAAACTTTGGATTTTTATGCTTAAAAGTTAATATGTACATATGTAATAATAATGCAAACTGTGTATATCTTAGGGTCTATATTGGCAATGATAATTAGTACTTCTTTAGCTGCAAGAACAGCGAGTTAAGTTTTAAATTTAAAACATATAGCAAATTTTAATGAAAAAAGCATTTTTATAAATATTTGATGGTGTACAGGATGTTCAACCTTGATTGAATAATACTTCACTAGTATGTTATTGGGCTAAAAACGTTTGCTGAAATTGTAGGATCAATTACTAGGATCCGTTTTTCTCTCAAACAGGCTAACAGAAGTTGCATACGTTCAGCATGATGGGTCACCCGCACGTCATCCGCAAAAGTAAGAAACTACTTAAGCGAAACATTGGTCATTTACCTAGGCCATTTTGTTCACCAGATTTAAACCGCTTGAGTTTTGCATATGGGTTTATCTAAAACAATCAGTTTACTCTGAACCTATTCAAGACGTAGATGATTTAAGAAATTAATTTAACAATGCTTTTGATCAAATCAGACAAGTTCCGGGAATCTCGGAACGAATAAAAAGCTCTTTTAGGAAAAGAATATCTTCTTGTTTTGGTTAGTCGTTTATTATTTGTGAACTTTTTTTAAATCAGTGTTCATCTCCGAATTTTCTGCAGATAAAATCTTTTCACACATATCCACAGGAAATCCAGGATTGACTAGTTGATTAAAGGCTTTAAAGGTTTCTGGTGTTTTCTTTTAATTCCTCATTAACATCCTTTTCGTCCCACTGCTTGATTCCCTCCTTTCCGCCTTTCCGATCAGGTATTTCTCCTCAGCACTCAAGTAGATAGATAGGGGGGACCTATGGTTTAAAGTCAAATCCGAACGACGAACATTCTAAAGGTTTTTAGCATTAAAATTCCACGGTTGCTAACTGGATTGGGAAATTCTATGTGGTGGGTTACAGCACAAGATTTGTATACGTGTGTAGTAATTCTGGGGAGTTTATTTTGAATTGTATCACCTATGATAAACGCGAATGCAACTATAATACAAAGTTTTCAGACTTGTGGGTTCCACCTCGTCAACTATAATGTCACGATGTCACCAAGATTTTATAAGATCTTCTACATGTCGTACACAATTTTTCCATTCATTTTCACCGCATTGATTTAAAGCTTTTTCCCACATTTATATAACTTGTTCATCAGAAAACTTTCGCGCCCGATATGTTTGTCGTAGTTGCGTTTAGTATTCGCCCAAATTAGTTTGTTGCGTTGAATTGACAGTGGTATGGAGGTAGTCTTAAAACTTAATCACCGTGTTCGCGCAACATTTCATCAGCAACATACATTTTAGGTATATTGTGCTTTTTAGCAATGACAAGTAATTGTGGCTTTAATGCATCTGCCGGATAGGGGATGTTATGGTCCTTTTGCCACTGTGTAGTAGGCTGTTTTTCGACTACTCTCGAATGATATGAAGCATTGTCCATTACAATCAAACAAGGCTCCTCAAAATTCGGTATCAGCATCGCTTGCACCCATTTTTCGAAAGACTCGTTGTTCATACTGCCGTGGTAATCGGCACTTTTTGACTTGAAAGAAAAAATTAAACTTTCGCCTTTAACCCTTGAGCGGGCGCGCTGGCGCACAGAGTGCGCCATCGCTACGAATTTGTGTAAAAATAGGTTATGACGTATTTTACTGCCTTTTCGCTTTAGGTATTCCTTCAGTAGATCTTAGTGCTTAAAATAGAGCGGTTGTGCGATTTTACAAAACATAAGTGGGTGTATAACTAGACAAGCTTTGCGGACCTGCATCAACTGGCGCACGGAGTGCACCGCGCGCCCGGTCATGTAAGTAAATTCTATTTAATGTATTTGTTAGATTTTGCTTTTATTACCTGGTAATCGACATAATTATGTTTATATATGTTGTTTCTGCAATTATATGAGTTTATCAAATTGAAAAGTTGACATATTATGTTTGTACGATATACGAAATACATATATATTTTTATTTTCTAAAAAAATTGTTTCAGGGCTAGAAAATACCTCACAGACGATGAGTTATATAAAATTCTTCATAAAGGATCATCAGATGATGAACAGCCGATTGAGGCTGAAGATGAAGAGGTATCTGAAGATGAGGAAGTCGTGACTCAGAGTGATCATTACACCGATTCCGAGCAAGAATACGCTAGCGGTGAAAATTCCGAAGATGAATCCACAAATGAGGAAACTCCAAAAGAGGATTATTTTCTGGGTAAAAATAAAACAACGAAGTGGTGTAAAACCAATGTATCGACTATATCTAAAGTAAAAAATAAGAATTTGCTAAAAATTTTGCCTGGACCAAAAGAATGCGCAAGGGGACTTACATCGGAACTTTCAGCATTGAATAACATTATTGACACAAATATGATCGAAGATATTGTAAAGTACACAAATCTTTACATTGATTTCAAAAGAAATACAATTGTATATCAGAGAGATCGAGACGCAAGACGTACCAGGAAAACTGAAATTACGGCATTGCTTGGACTATTATATTTTATAGGTGCTAAGAAAGGTAATCACTCGAATGTCGAAGAGCTATGGGAAACTGATAGTGGCTATGGAATAACGAGGCAGGTAATGAGTTATAAAAGGTTTTTGTTTCTGTTACGTTGCATTCGGTTTGATGACCGTGACACAAGAGAAGAACGGAAAAAAACGGATAAATTGGCTGCCATAAGGGTTATTTTTGACGCATTCGTTACTAATTGTAAAAATACATATTGTTTAGGAGAATATGTAACGATTGATGAGAAACTGGAGGCATTTAGAGGGCGTTGCAGATTCATCCAGTATATACCGAACAAGCCTGCCAAATACGGCATAAAAATGTTCGTTTTGTGTGATGCAAAAACATATTACACAAGCAATATAGAAATTTATTGCGGTAAGCAACCCGATGGACCGTACACAATGCAAAATACGCCATTAGAAATTGTAAAAAGACTCGTGGAACCAATCAAGGCCTCAAAGAGGAATCTTACAACCGACAATTGGTATACCAGCTTTCCTCTAGCCCAAACATTACTAACAGATTACAAAATAACACTATTAGGAACTCTAAAACGAAATAAACGGGAAATACCACCTGAGTTTTTACCCCAAAGAAACAGGGAAGTAAAATCTTCAATATTCGGCTATCGAAAAGACCTTACGCTTGTGTCCCATGTGCCTAAGAAAAATAAATCAGTGATTCTATTGTCAACTATGCACGACTCTGGAGAAATTGATGAAGAGACACAAAAACCCGAAATAATCTTAGATTATAATGCAACTAAAGGTGGAGTTGTACAATAGACCAAATGTGTGGAACATATTCAGTCAAAAGAATTACAAGAAGATGGCCTTTAGTAATATTTTTCTCCATAATGGACATGGCCGCCATAAATGCCCGGATATTGTACCAATTCAATGCAAATAATCCCAAAATGAAACGAAGAATATTTTTGAAAAACCTTGGTATCAGCCTAATGAAGCCTTTTCTAGTGGAGAGGGCGAAAATAACTTCTCTTCCCTCGGATATTAAAGTTTCTTTAGCAAAATACAGAATAAACGAGCAAGCACCCAACGAACCAGAAGCAGAACAAAAAAGAAAAGGTCGTTGTGTGACATGCGGACGATCAAAAAATGTAAACACGACAATCAGATGCAATGTATGTACCGATTTTGTTTGCAAGAAACATGCAACTACGAAAATTTCTTGCGAAAAATGTTCCAAAGAACCTGAAACTGATACCGGTTCTGACTAATTCGTTTTTTATGTTTTATTTTATTTTTAATATATTTAAGTTTAGATTCGTGATTTATAAATGTTTAGTACATGTTACATTAGGTTCAAAATAATAAAATATTTGAAAACAAGTTATTTTTCTGATTAGAATACTAGTTATACAACT
>JABXWE010101911.1:0-45219 GCA_014611495.1 Limonius californicus
TTTAGCAAAATACAGAATAAACGAGCAAGCACCCAACGAACCAGAAGCAGAACAAAAAAGAAAAGGTCGTTGTGTGACATGCGGACGATCAAAAAATGTAAACACGACAATCAGATGCAATGTATGTACCGATTTTGTTTGCAAGAAACATGCAACTACGAAAATTTCTTGCGAAAAATGTTCCAAAGAACCTGAAACTGATACCGGTTCTGACTAATTCGTTTTTTATGTTTTATTTTATTTTTAATATATTTAAGTTTAGATTCGTGATTTATAAATGTTTAGTACATGTTACATTAGGTTCAAAATAATAAAATATTTGAAAACAAGTTATTTTTCTGATTAGAATACTAGTTATACAACTGGAGCACTCAGTGCGCCGCGCGCCCGCTCGTGTCATGATTTGAGGCGCGCCCGCTCGAGGGTTAAAACCTCGATGATATATGGCGCTTCTTGTACCTCACTCCACATTTTGAAGCACAATTCCCTTTCTTCTTCGATTCCTTCCAAATTGTAAAAAGTTGCACACGATGAAGTACCTACTTTCATTCCATTTCTCCAATGAAACATCTCTCATGTTATTCGGATGGAAATGTGTCAATGAAAATGCAGGCGATTTGTCTGCCGAAACTCGAATTTTAAAGATGATATGATGGAATCCAAGTAAGGAATTATTCGAAACTCTAAAATTCGGATGGATTTCCGTCTGGAGGGTTGCTTCTATGCATTTGACGGCCAGCAACGCGAGTGGCGATTATATCAACATTCAAAATGCATTGCAATGTTGGTTGCTTCTTTCAAAACGCCAGCTGTGACTTTATCCGCGTTTTCCCGAAGCTCTCCTAGCACGACGAGAATAGTTTGAATGTGCTGGTTAATTTTAACTAGTGTATTTGCTACGGTTTCCGGTATAGAGGAATACTTCGCACTTAATGCTACTCACACAACAAATGAAGATCTGCACGCCGCTGATGCATGCATTTGATAGGCATTTTTCCTTCTTGCTGCATTACCCTCTTCATAGCTAATAATTCTAATGCTTCAACAATGTACTTCGCTGACCATCTAGTCTCACACAATTTAGGAATGTTAGCAATAAGCTTGAGTCGTGAAACGGACTCGCGAAAAAATTTGATTATCTCCTTGATAGTTCAACGCAGTTTTGAATTTCTGGGATAACGTTTAAGTCGTTCACAAGGTTTAGCTTGTGTGAGGAGCAATGGAAATACAAGACTGTATTGTACTTTTGTCTCAAGATCGCCCGCACACCCCTTTCTTTCTCATGTCAGACATGGTGAAACAGCCTCGGAGCCTAACCCCACACACCTACTTTCTACCTTGGAAAGGGGGCAGCTGCGCCTCCCCCATGGATACGCCCTTGTTACAGCATTTTACTTAGAACTGATATTAGAAACTCATTAAATAGGTTGAAATAGAATTTGTATTTGCAGAAGCACATTCTTTCCCATTTACTACGTCACGAGGAAGCTAAAATTTCTAGGCATATCCAGAGTTGTCCTTTAGCTTATCCTTTTTATTTCCTTTGCCATAATCAAATAAACACATCTGACATGACACGAAATTCTAGGCTCGGTTGGACATTGGCAGAAAAAGGGCCATTTATATCAGTGTGCTTCCGAATCTAGCACAGTGCTACGTTTCTATAAACTAGCAGTAAGAGTGAGATGGCGCTAGCAAAGACATACGATTTCTTGACCACGTCACCTGCCAAATTCGGCCAAAATCAGTCAACTGCATGTTTATGTTCCTTGTCCGTGGCTTTTCGCTTCCATTATTTCAAATCTGCAAAATCTCGAAAACAAAGAAATAAACGCATGTGGAACAGTTAACGTTACAAGAAAAAATTTACCAGATTTTACACTCGGCAAGATGTTGACAAGAGGTGAATTTGACTATAACGTAAGCAATTCAGGTTTGCTTGCAGTTAAATGGAAAGATAAACGCAGTGTGCATTTTTTGTCGCATTTCCATAACGCAGATGACGTCGGAACTGTGAAGAGGAAGAATAAAGATGGGACCATTGTAGAAGTTCCTTGCCCAAAAGTGCTAATCGATTACAACAAATACATGAATTGTGTTGATAAATTTGACCAAAATGAAGGGACATATTAAGTTGACGGGAAAAGCACAAAATGGTGGCACAAATTTTTTTTATATAATGTATGCTGTTCTGGTGAACGCCTTCAATATTTACAAAAACCTTAATTTACCAAAAATCGTCATGAAAGATTTCAGATTAAAAGTGATACTGTGGTTAATTACGGAACCACGAAGAAAGAGGAGCTTATCAGCAATCCCTGTAATGATAAATAAACATAAACCCCATGTGCCGCATGACATACGAACAAGAGACGCGGAACATACCCCCCTGCATCGAACCAGGTGAAGATGTGCACCACATGCAGCACAAAAAAGAACAAAATTTGCACCAATTGGATTTGCTCCACTTGCAACGTGCTGTTGTGCCTTTCAAAAGGCAGAAATTGCTTTGACTTATAGGTATCATTCTTAATAGTGCATACAAGGGCGGTGGTACATTATCGGTACCACGGCTATAATTTGTTCATAACAAAATGTAAATTTGTAAAATGTAATTTTTTGTATTGTCTAGACCTTAATAAATAGTAATTATGCAAAACGTCTAGGTACATTATTAAAAAAAATTATCACTCTGTCCCACTAGAGCATTTTTTGAGCCTAAAATCTAGCCCCTGAAAGAGTTAATTTATAACCTCTTTATTTTTTAGCAAAGTGATTTGCACTTTCATTTCTGATTAATTGAAATTAATCTTTGTATGTTAGTTATGAATAGTGTTCGATGTAGGAGGTATTGCTGTAAATATCCAGGTCGTAAGAATTGGTATGTTACCATGTTTCATCAACGCTTCATGCTTCAACTGTGTGATGTACTTGTTCTGGCACAGATTCCTTCTCTCATTTACAAAATTAAATACCTAATAAGCAATTAAATCAAAATCAAGATTATTGTTTGATTGATATTGTTGAAGTTCCTTGCAATTTAACAGTTTTCCTTCTTAAATGAAAGTGAACGTGTATTTTTAGGCAAGATTAGAACTTCAAAGAAAAATTTAACACCGAAAAAGAAATTATGTATTGTGTACATAGAAATGTTTGTACTAAAGTAAGTAAACTTTGCGACTATTTGAAAAATAAAAGAGAAAACATACATAAGTACGCTTACAAGACTAAACAATGCTGGTAAACTTCAATTTATAGATGAAGTGTCTAAAGAGTTAATTAATTCCCAGTTAAAACATGCTCGCAAAAAACCCAGTGTGCGTAGATGGACTGAACAGGATAAAGCTTTCGCATTGTTTATGTTCAAAAGAAGTCCTCAATTGTATAGAATGTGCAAGCATATTTTTTGTTACCCTCTATAAGAACGTTGAAAGCTATTTTGGAAAAACTTCCATTTGAAACAGGACTAAATCCCACTATTGTGGACAGTATAATATCAAGTCAAGAAAATGAATACTGTAGATTGTTATTGTGCATTTTTTCTTGAACAAATTTCTTTGTGCAAGGGTTTTATTATGAACATCAGTGGCAATTAATCAGTGGTTATAAAGATTTAGGCTTTTTGGGAAGGTTAAATAAGGCAGCTAACCATGCTGTTGTTTTTAGGATTAAAGCAATTAGAAAACAGGGGAAACACGTAGTTGCTGATTATTTCACAACCAATACTGTTGCAGCGCTCATTTAAAAAATCCTTACTAATTTACCTGTATAAACTTTTACATTTAACTGTGTAACGAGTTTTGTATAGTATACAAATGTTTATTTACTGTGGTGTTTATAATGTATAATGGAATCTGATGATGCAGGTTAATATGTATTTGTTTTCCTGTAGGGATATGTGTATTTTGTTGTTTAATATGTGATTGTTATTTTGCAAATGATTATGATCAATATAGTACATTTTTTAGGAACTCAAATTTTTTATGGGATTGTGTAAAACAATTTTCCAACAAAAATTAACAAATTTCTGCTACTTACTTTTATTTCTGCTACCATTGCAAATGCTGCTGTAAATAATCATTGTAGTTTTAGAAATAGCAATAGCATTTGCTGTATTGAAAGAAATTTTTCAAAATATACATTAGTTATTTTATTGATCACTGTTTTTGTTTAGTTTGGCAGATGAGTCGGTAAAATATTTACATACATTTAATCCGTTTAATAATAATAAAGAGAGCGCATATTAGATCCTAAAGAAATTTCAAATAGGAACAAGGTCGTTAAATTTCAAAACAGGTAGTTTAGGTAAATATGAATAAAAAAATTGTTACAGCTAGAGCTTTGTGAAAAATAACATTTTTTCCCAATAATTTCCAAAAAATGAAATGTAAGCTAGCTTATCAAATTTTCCGCAAATCAATGGTTGCTGCTATTCGAGCAGGGGTATCAACTGGTCAATTACCACCTTATGTCGCAACAACAACTTTTATTACATTTATGACTGATTTATATCTCTAGATCTTATTCATCGCTCCAATTTCTCCTAGGCCTTCCTTTTTTCTTCTTTAAGGAGGTAAAAATGAAGAGGATTGCTATAATAGAAGAACCTGGAAACTGGGGACGGAGAAACAACAACTGTAAAAAACCCGTGTATATATGAATGATTTAAGAGATGCACTGAACAGCTCTAGTTTGTGTGGAAAAACAGTTTAAAAGCTATTGTAAACCTAAAAACAGTTATTTAAAGGTAAAGTTCCTTCTTGTTTAGCGGATTATTATAAACTATTACAAGTTGGTTTATTGTTAGGGTGAAAAGACATCCCGGTTTTTCGTGATTTGTTTTGTTTTTTGTTCAATGTCCCAATGTCCCCAAGATGTATTTTCGGGGCAATGTGTGTCCCAATTTTCAAATACCCATAATTTATAGTTATCGTACATATATAATTCGCTAGAAAACGTTGATATATGTCTTAAAAGTTGTCGGGAGAATTATATTTCCTTGTCATTCTTGTTTGTTTCTGTCTCTATGTAATATGCCGAAAACTTCTATCAAATTCGGATACAGTAATCAACGATCGGATGCTTGTAGTGTCAAGTGCAGTGCACAACTGTCCAGTGTGCAGCCTATGTAAATCTTAATTAACAACATTTAATAATATATTTAAAATTGATATAGCTCTCAAATATAGACAACACGCCAAAGAGTAAGTGGTAAATGAATAATATGCAAAGAGTTGTATAAAAAAAAGGGCAGAAGGAGCCGTGAAAGAAAAAGAGAAGATTTAAGATAATTTCTGATTAAAATGTGATCTATTTTATAAATATTGCAAAATAAATGTAACCGCAAGAACATTTTTTAGTAATCATGTTCCAATTTTTAGTTGTACCGATCTAGTTAGTCACCTCATTAATTGTTAAAAGTAGACTTTGAATCACTATAAAGTTGAATATTTATTAACACTGCGACTAATGCAGGATGCAGTAGAGAATGCAGTTGCGATATTTTGGCAAAGAGGAGATGTTAGTGATAACGCAACAACTAAACGTTTACTGTGGTTCAAGCATTTGTTTTGGGAAAACTTGAAAAACAGTACCTCGTAATCAAACTGTAAAGATGACCAGCAGGGATATATATTAAATACTCCAGATGATCCATTAGCAACAATAAATGCTTTTTAAGTATTATCGGTACTTCTTAGTTTTCCTACAATATTCACTTTGCTTACTTACAATTTAGCAACAAAAAATGGCAGAACTGTTGTTTCTATGTTATGTGGTTCTGTTGAATCGCATTCTTCAAAATTTATCAACATACTAAAAAAAATCTTTATTATGTTATGTAATGCATTTACATTTGTAAATTGTATTTCTTTAGATGCAGGGAATGACATAAATTAGAAGCTTCCTTTTTCTTCAAAAAATTTAGAATTGTTACTAGCCAAAATTTCATATTACTTAAGTTAGAGTTTCGTTAAGTGTAAAATCCATAGATACAATAAAAATATTAAGTTTGGACGCAATTCCTATGCTTAAAATAATATTTTTCTATAGAGGAATCGATTCTGTACCCCTGAGGCTGTTCGTATCTTAATTTTGCAATTTGAGAATGGGTTATAGATATAAGATAAAACAACAATTAGTTCATTCCTGGTTTTATAAATTAAGAAGTACAAGTTGGGTATGGGTAATAATTCTTAAAATTTCGAATTATCTTGAATTTGATATGATTTCACTGACATTTTTGTATCATTTTTTTCCTATGAATATTTATGTGTCATACTAAATTTCTTCCTATGACTGTTATCATACCAAATTGTGAGTGGGTACTCGTACAAACATTACAGTTATAACTTATAAGATAGACAGTGCAATAGTTACATTTAATTTGCTTTGATATTTTCAGTAAAATTCCACATTTACATTTTCAAATTACTTGTATACACAAATAATGATAACAAAATAAGTAACATACTGTGCTCTACATTATGGGCTTTTAAAGGTTTACTTATCAGACAAGCTGCAATAAGTATTATCAAAACGACTCACATATTCTTCGAATACTATTCTTTACTAATTTTGAAATAGGGTTGTTTATTTACACAAAAAAAAGGTGTTTTTATATTTAGTAGTAAGCTCTATATTTCTTTATAAATATTGGCAAAATTCTGTTCCAATTTAAATCAACAAATAATAAACTGCATGGGAAGAATTGGGAAAGTTCGTCAATTAACAGTCGCACTGAGACCCTATACGTGTACCTGGAGAACCGAGAACGGGGGGGTCAGCAACTGACCCCAGTCTTTTAAGTCTAAGTTGTAGTGCTTTCTTAACCTATTCTATGAAAATGTAAGGCGATAGTATATACACAGGTTGAAATGAGTTTAGTAAAGTGTATTTTATCTTCTAATATTTATTTTTACACAGATTGATTACATTTGATGCATGTCCTGATTGTCGTCTGTTGTTCTTCGGCGGTATGCTTTGGGCAAATATACTTTTGGCAGCGAGTGCATGCTTTCATATATTTTCTGTAAGCTGATCGCGGACAAACGAAACATCTACCTTTCCTAGGTAGATTTTCAACAGCTGTAAGCGTTGCAATTCCTCATGGCTCTCTGATAATGTTACCTCTTGAAATGGCCCCACTTCGATGGCATTCGTAACCAAAGATCTTGAGAGCCGTAACATAAACATTTGGTAAGCCGGAATAATTAGAACGACTTTCCATATTTTCTTGACATAATTCCCTGCCTAGTTCTTTCAAAAACAGCTTTCTGCCGGACCTTGTTTTAGGATGTTCATCTGCCCAACTTGTATTTGCTTTTGTGAAAATTACATACGCGTTATAAGCCGCTATGTCTATCAAATTAAAGAAGCACGCCATGGGCCATCTTCTAGTACCACGACAACAACTATATGCTCGAACACATTTATCTAGAGTATCCACCCCTGCTTTTGTTGAATTATAATACATTATAATTTCTGGTTTATCTTCTAGTACATTCATGTCTATGTGCTGTGAAGATAAAACAGTAACAACTTTGTTTTGTTTAGGTACATAACTAACTAAAGTTTGTTTATCTCTGAATGCAAAACGAATAGTTCCCGGTGTAGATTTTTTCAAAGTCTGCAGTCTTAGTTCTAGTGGTACGTCTCTGCGTGTGTTGAGTATTGTTCCAACAAGGGTGATATTATTCACGAGCAGTTCATCAACAATAGAAAGACAGGTAAATTTCCTATCCATTGTAATATTTCTTCCCGAATTCTGTAGTTTTGCTGCTGTTACTAACCGCTTTACTACTTCTGGGCCACTGTTATAACTTTTAGGTTGATCTTCAACCTTCCCAACATATGGCTCTGCCGCAAAACAGTAATAATTTTCAGAGTCACACAGAATATTTGCCTCAATCCCATATTTTCCAGGTTTTGTAGGAATAAACACACGAAATTTACATCTGCCATGGAATGTTATTAGTTCTTCATCTATTACTACAGAATTTGATGGATACAAAAAATTTGGAAATTTATGCGTCACACTGTTCCATAATTCACGAGCAGCAGCAAAATTGTCATTTATTTTTCGATACTCGCGAGAATTGTTGTCGTCAAAGCGGATGCACTTCAACAATAGCACAAAACGACATTTTGAAAATGTTGTTCTAGGTAGAGTTTCTTAAATAAACAGATCGAAGGCTGGATCTTTATTTTGTTTATATGCCCCACCTGTTATCAAAAAGCCGATAAAGGCTAATATTTCTTCTTTTTCAAAATAACGTGACTTTTGCATAAATGACGATTTTGCCTGTTGTTGTTTCACACTCTCTAATTTTTGATTCGTATATTGTAAAATTAATTGAATTGTTTGATCGTCAAAAAATAATCGAAATGCCGCTAAAGGTGTTTGTGGATTTACACCCCTGTTGTTGTACAACTAAATAAAAATACAAGTAAGTAGTTTTATCTACTTATATTTTATAAAATTATTATTTCTTTCTAGTTAGAGAAACACTTACTGTTTACAATGTTTTCAAATTTCGCGCCCTCCTCCAATACGTCTAAATCTTGCCCCTCAGTAGGATCTTCACCTTCCGAATCAGAACTTCCTAAATTAGTATTTACATCGTCCATGTATAAGTCATCATTATAAAGAGCTTCTTCTAGCTCCTTAGCTGTCAAGTATTTTCTACTCATGGTGAAATACCTAATATGCACCACGTAAAATATATGTATTTTTTCTGTACAAAAACACAAGAGCAAGTCTCAGTAAGCACTGGTCACAAACGGAGTCTATTTCCGAATTGTATTGGTTACTAATGCTTGACACCCAGGCCGTGTACAGTTTACACATAAGTTACAAAACTACAGTATTTTCCGCCTAAATCACACAAAACGGAATACCATCTGACTGCAGCGCTGGCGTACAATAGTAACTTGGAGCGCCTGTCCAAGGATTTTATTTTTTTACGCCGATGTTTAGAATTTAATCTTAATCAATTATATATTACCAGATTCAGAGAGTGTCAGGGATAAAAGTTATACATATATTTTTAGATAAACAAATTAAAAATTACATGAGAACGAGCAAACTAAGTAACCTGGGGTCAGCGGCTGACCCCCCCCTTCTCAGTGCGACTGTTAAGAGAATGTATGATGTACAGATACCAGTTCCGGCAATTTACCCACCAGGTCTAACCCCAACAATTTTATTTAAAGACAGTTTTGAAGATTCAATGATAGTTTATGGTACAACCAGAAAGACAATATATTATGACATGTGATTTATTGTTGTATAATTATGATTATAAATTTACAACATGGATAAAGTTTGTTTCATTTTATTACAAAATACTGTAATTTTTTAATATAATTTCAAGATATATTTGATTTATTTTTTGACTTTACAATTATAAATTTTATCTATTTAATGTGACAAACTTTTGTTTTGTGCTTTTGTCCAATTTAATATTAGTATATGCTGGAACCAGAAAACAGGTAACTTTCTATCCAATATGTAAATCTATTAATTATGACAAACTATTGATCTATTCTAGACATTTAAATTTATAAATAAAAATATATAGATAATTTTAAGATACATAAAAGAAAAAACAAGTCGATGTCCTTGATTCACAATAAATTAGTATAGCATGGTATATAAATCGTATATATATTTTTCTTTACGACTTTTATGTTAACAAATATCTATACTAAATAAATTTGGAATTTCATTAGCTAACTATGGATTTTATACAAGAGAAGTCCAATTGCAACACCCATAACAGTTAAAACAATCTTACATAACGTGTAGATGTAAATTAATACAAACTCTAAGAACAGCCCTCGTATCACTTTTATAATTTAGGTAAAAATGTGCTTATCAAAGATATTATGGGTGAGTTGGTTTATCTACAAAAATGGTCTCAAAAGTAGATATATTTGTTCGGTTAAACAAAACATCCGATAATACTGGGAAAACCATTTTTGACTGCCATTCACTAACAATTCGAGCTGACCTAAAAGTTAGTTTTTAATTTACTACCACTTCAGCAATTCCAATGAAAAATCTTTAAGTATAAAATTGAAATGTCCTCACAAAATATTTGTCACCAGTAAATAATGCAAAACAAACATGTGGCATATCATATTTGAAGATCTGCATTTATTAACATTTAAATCTGATCCTGCAAACTTTAAAATTTTTGTTGGAATGTACAAGCTCTCAGTCTCAGTCCACATGTTTGCAATATACATCTATTAAATATTGCTGCAAAAATCGGTATGCATTTACTTATGCTTTGATATTATGGTCACTCTTACTAAATAATTAAAGTACCGGTGATCAAGACATTTGTAATTATTAAAAATAAAGTTTTTTCATTCGTTTTATAAAAAATAACAGATCAAGCTTAAACATATCATGAGGCACCAATTCAGCCCAAAATTATATCCTTTCTTACAGGAAAACCTTTTTTTATGTAGAAAAACATATAGTTTGCACAAGAAAAATATTTTCTTCTATAAAAACATATTTCTTACACCCACAAATAATTGCTCGCAGACAACAATATCATTTTGCAGCCAAAAAATCTTTCCTTTGTGTAAAGAAAATCGAATTTTCACTATAGTGTTTATTTGGTTGGGGAACCCTATTGGATTAGGTTTCCCCACATTATTAAATAATCAAATATTACCAGTTTGCATAAAAAGATTGTAGCATGCCATTTAAGAAGTCATCAGCTCTAGAAAATTTAATATATAAGATTTATTGAGGCAAAAAAAATTAAAGTTAACCACTGCTTCAGGTTATTTTTGTAAAAACCACAGTATATTTTTATTTTATTTTAGACGTTAAGAGCTGTTTAGGTTAAAAAATATTTTTTATGTAAAGAATATTATTTATCTATATAATAAAACTGTTTTCGATAAGAAAGGCTATAATTTTAGCCCAAGAGGCACCTCATACATACATATTATGTACGAATTGCTATATTAAAAAAATACGTATGCAATTAAAATAGTACCAAAATATACACAAAACTCAAATATAGTAATATCATTCTCCTTCAGATTTATATGACAAGCCAGCAAGTCATAACAAAAATTAAATATACCTTACTGCCACAAGTTAGTAGCCACGGTAGGTCCAGGATTAGCAGCTTTATTATTTAAAGAGAGATTTGCAAACTGTTGTTGCACATTCATTCCAGGACTGGAAAAGAACGGATTGGCTACAGGGGCTTGCCCTACAAACCCCGAACTTTGCGTTTGGAATTGATTCATTTGCCCTAGATTGTTAGGAACTGCTTGAAACTGTGTGTTGGGGTAAACTTGAGCCCCGTTTGGTACGGAATTTGTGGGCTGAAAAGTATTGGGAAGGGACGAGAACTGCACATTATTTTGAGGTTGTATCGAATTATTTTGAAATTGATTATTCATGACATATTGACCTACCGGTTGCTGATATGCAAACTGTCCAGAGAATTGCTGGAACTGATTAGCTGTTGTGAATTGCGTTAGACCGTTTTGTGCTGGTAAATTTTGTTGGGGATACCCTGTAAAATTCTGAAAACCTTGTTGACTACCAAAATTGCTTGGGTTTTGAAAACCAGAACTGAAATTATTTACCGGCGGTGCATTGCCATATAAAGCTAGGATGTTGTCTTTTGTTAGTTTAACCTTTTCTTTTTCTGTTGGGGCAGTCTGATTAAAAAAGCTTTCCTCTTCGCTTTTCAAAGAATCTGTTTCGCTTTTCTTAATTTCCTCAGTTGTGTTAGTAACAGCTGCTGCTGAAACAAAGCCACTGAAAGTATCTTCCCCATTCTGCAAACCTAAAAGATCTGTGCTCTGTTTAGTTTCTGTAGCTGCAGGAGATTGCGTCAGTCGGACAGGCTTAGGGCTTGCACTTTTTGGTTTGGGCAATTGCGGAACCTCAACATTACTCAATTGCTTTTTTTCAATTGAAGTTTTCTTTTTACGTTTTTGGCGTTCGATTTCGTCATCAATTTCCTTTTCCCAATTCACTTTAGGTAAGGGTGGTGGCACCCATTCTCTAGCGATGTATTTTTTATGCTCATACTTTGCTCGGATGAAAGATTCTAAACTGGAATCACTCTGTGGCCTCCGAAAGTTGTCAGGCAAATTTGCCTCATATACAGCTCTTGCTCGCGAATTTCCCATCTGCTGCAAGGATACGACCTGTTCGGGTGTCCATGAGTCCAGGTTCACCGATTTCACTTTCGAAATATGCACTCCTAAATTTCTGTGAATTCCAGCACAACGTATGCACAAAAACACTCCCAGGTTCCACGACGCCCATCGTGGCCCTAAAATAAATTTTCCCTTATTGAGAAACTCGTGGATAATCGGTAAAACCGGTCAAAAAAATGTGAAATTCCAGGAATTCCTGGACAGAAAAAATCAATCCTTACCTTTTGAATCGCAATCAACGCAGTATTTGTTGTCCTCATCCTTCAGTAAGGCATTCAGCACTGATTGACATTTATCTTGGATTTGTTTAGTTCTGTCTTTTTCACTTTTTGTACTCATGTTAGTATAAATTCTAAACTAAATGCTTTGTAATAACAACCTGGGGGGTGGTTGCCATTTACAAACGTCAATGGTTCTTGTACGCATGGCAGAACTAGTGGGCAGTGGGTTCGATGTTCGATCTTTTGCAGAGCCATCTATACAAAATCAATCGTATTAATAATTAAAAAATACATTAATTTTGTTTAAATTAAAAAGAAAAAATGATATTTCAACTAATAACAATGCTAGCTTTAGTAAGGTATAAGATTTCAATTTTTAAAAGTTATAAATTTAATGATTTCTAAGCAAGTATGCAATGGTTTGAAAACTAGCTAACTAATTCAAATTCCATTGTACAGGGTGTCCGGAAAGTAAAGAAACACGACGAAATTACAGTTTTCTGAAACCGAATGGGAACGATTAAACCAAACATACCTTAGTATAAAAATGCTTCCTTAAGAAATTATGGCGCCACAAAGAAGAAATATATTATTAAAATATCAGAAACACAATAGCGAATCAAGTTAAAAATTGGTACAAATTCGCTTCAGAGGAAGTCGAACATTCTAAACTTAGATCATACACATTTACATGGATGTGACAACAGATTGTAAAGTGTGTTGTAAAGATATCACAGACAAACTATTTTTGTTCCTTCTCTTCCTAATACAAATAAATCATATCTACCCATCTTTCTCTGTACCCTTATGCAATCTACGCATGCGCTCACGCGTGTTGTACGGCGGGAAATTTAAATATGTAGTAAATATAACTAATATAAACCAGTGCAATTATCGCAGTCTTTTAAATCTTGCGACAAAACCATTCTTACCATTTATCAAAATTAATTATTTGACACCTCTATAACTGACATATATTTATTAAATAAATAATAAAGTAAGTATTTATTTCTAAGGTTTAAATACTCTTCTAAAATATAGAAGGCATTTTCCGTTAAAAAAGTTTTGAACTGTCCATCAAACGTCTTTTCATTTATGATATTTTTAAGATTTCTAGGCAGTTTATTATACAGAAAGGTACAGCAGTATCTTGGAGACTTTTTGTATAAGCTTAAATTATAGTAACCTATCTGAAGGTTATTACAGGATCTGGTGCTGTAAGTGTGATTATCATTTACAAGAGGGAAGTTCTTAGGGTTCTTTCTTACATATAGGACGCACTTTTGTATAAATATGGATGTTAACGTTAGTATACGATTATTCTGAAAAATTGGTCGGCAATGTTCTCTTGGTGAAAGGTCGAACATCATTCGAATTATTCTTTTTTGAAGTATAAACACTCTACCTACGTCTACGGAAATGAAAACGAACAATTCCTTGATTGAGGAGCACTGCAAATAACGCATTTTCGCAGCATTTTAGATTAAAATTAAAAATTTCAATAACACAAAACGTTTCCACATTTGCAGGTTATGCGCTGTTCTTGTGCCTTTTCTCACTGACAGTTTAATTTGTGTAATTCTCGCCATACGTCAACAGCAACTGGGCGAGCGCCAATATTGAAAAGGGTACAAGTGAAACAACATTATTGGATGTCATGCAACGGTAAAGGAGACAGATAAAAAAAAGTTTGTTGGGATCCTTACAACAGTGACGTACCTAGTTTCTTACGGAGTAGCATTATCCATGTAAATGTATATGATCTAAGATTGATGGATACTTTATTAAAAATAACATAACCTGGAAAACCTGTTGTGGCCTATCTACCGATGGAGCAAAATCTATGTCAGGCTGTTTTATTGGTTTTCGCGTGTGTGTCAAAGAGGTAGCGCCCCATGTAAGCTGGACTCACTGCTGTATTCACAGGCAAGGTTTTGCCTGCAAAGACCTACCTAGTTAACTGAAAACTTTTCTTGATGAAGCTGTGAAAATCGTTAACTTTATCAAATCAGAGGCCTTAAATTCGAGGCTTTTCAAGTCTCTTTGTAATGAAATGGACAGTCTCCATATTAGCTTACTTTACCACACAGAGGTTAGGTGGCTTTCCCATGAAAAAGTCCTCCAAAGATTGTTTGAGCTTATGTTTTAAGCGCAGTTGTTTTTTCAAGATATCCCTTTCCGCCTGTCATCCAGGTTACATGACAGCGATTGGCTGCAATGTTTGGCTTACTTATCTGACATTTTTCAACAAGTAAATCTGAGCCTCCAGATAATTTCAATCACAATCTTCAGAGTATCAGAGAAGATAGAATCTACGATGAAAAAGATTGAGTTTTGGAGGTCTTGTACTCTTCAGCACCAGACAGAAGTATTCGAGACATTGCATGACTTTTTGAAAGAGAATAAGTTGCAACTCTCTAGTGACGTTAAACTGCAAATATCTGAACACTTGAAGGGATTAAAATCATCATTTGCAAGATACTTTCCAAAGCTTGATGAAGGTATTCACTGGATTCAAAATCCCTTTTGAATCAGCACAGTTGGATGTTGCACAAAAAGAAAGTCCAATTGAAATTTCTACTGATAGCACATTGGAATCAGCTTTCAAGAAAAAACCTGTCATTAACTTTTGGTTGGACCTCAACAGTGAATATGAACGCCTGTCTGACTTGGCAATGAAGGTTTTGTTGCCTTTTCCATCTACTGTATTGGTGGAAAGAGCTTTTTCATCCTACACTTTCATCAAAAACAAATGGAGAAACAAGTTGAATGCTGCCCCAGATGAGACTGTACTTGGCTTCTTTCGAGCCCAACTTTAAAAAACTGTCTGCAGCAAAGCAAGGACAGGGCCCCATTAATGTGCAAGTAAAAGAATTGACGAAAGTGTTTACAGTTACAAAAATCTACTTTTTCATACAAATAACAAAACTAACGGACAACAAGTTGAATTTTAAAACATTTTTAGTTAAAAAGTATTTCCTGTTAAGATATTAATGCTAAAATGTAATCATAAAATATAGTACTCGTGCTATTTTAATTTGTGTTTATTGTTACCCAAAATTGATTTTTTATTATTGCCTCTAGACTAGAATCTAATCTAGGGGTACAATTTATGAAAATAATTTGGTAAGGGGTACGCAACTGGAAAAAGGTTGAGAACTGCTGATCTAGAAGATCAAATCTTTGAGTCAAATTATTCTGAAATAAATATTTTGGGTGCTCTTATGTTGATAACATTTTAGCCTATTTTATTAGTTCATTTGAGTTTACTGGCGATTTTCTAATGTTTATTAATATTCTGCACTCCAACATAAACTTTAGGTTAGAAACGTGATGTATTAATTATTTAGATTTAGGTGTGTATACCACAGCACAGAATTTTGTACAAAACTTTGTTCAATTTTTAGTGTATTATAACAGAGGCCAGGGAAAAATATGTTTACCCCACTTGCCAACACTTCAAGCACTTTCGAGTTCTTTATTACTGCAGCTTGTTTGGTTTGTCGTGCCTTCATGTCAAATAAATAAATAAAAGCGGGCTACAAACTTATGCATTAACCTAACATTATAAAATCTTGTTAGAATTCTAATTTATTGACACATGATTATTTTGACAGTTTTCTCACAGATGTCACCGTAATTTGCACCTATTTGCGCATGCTCACAGACAGAATTTCGTAAAAATTTCTGTTCCGTGTAATAAGAGTTTTACAGAATTTTGTATAAAAGTTTGAACAAAACTTTGTACAAAATTGTACAAAAAATATAACTATGCTGAACACTTATTAGAACACAATTATGCATTGATATCAAATAATATAATAACATTTTTACACTTCTGTGAAATTAAATTTAAGCATCAAACAAAATCCCCAGCGTCCATATTTAGGCACATACATTTCTTCTATAAAATTTTAATTTTCTAAAAATATCACTTACCAATCTCAAAAATTGTCAATGTTATTTTAATTTTTAAGCAACGTGTCAAATTGAATACAATTTTTTACATTCCTCCTGAACAAGCATTATTAGAAATGACAGCTATTAAACAGAAGTTTTATGAACTTCTTTGAAAAAGGAATTCAAAGCAAAAATACTAAAAATAAAACATAAATGAAAGCATATTAAGGTTCAACGTTAAATTTCTTTACAACACTAATGAAATACTCTACCATCAGCTCCACGTATTTGACGCTGCACAGCATCAATTGGCCGTTTTGAATCCTCATCAGTAATTTCTACAGCGAGTCTGGAGTCTATAAGAATTTGTCCAATTGTTTTATACTCGTCTACCTCGTCCGTTCTAATTAGATCAATTTCATATGATTTTCTAAAAATATGAAACTGCTTTAAAAAAATGTAAAAAAGAAGGGATGCAAACTACAACAAACAATTAGCCAAAAAGTACCTTTCGTTGCAGTAGTGAGCATATACAATCCTGAAAGTGTTACGGTCTACATCTCCAAGGATTTTATAAAAGCCCCTATTTGCTTCTTCTGACCACTCTTCTAGTCTTCCGTCTTTGGTTGAACCCAGTGGGTATAACTAGTGTGATGGAAATAATGAAAACATAATATTATTAGAATTTTAGTTGAAAACTTACACAGGCCAAATGGCATAGCTGAGCCATGCAGGGAAGAGTTCTCAATTGCAGTTCTAAAGGTTGGAGTTCTTTGTAACTGACCTTGTACTTCCCCCCATAATCCACCAACTTTACCAGTACCTCGTCCTGTTTATTATTCTGCACAAATTAAAATTATTAGACGCATCTAAAACTAATTTACTTTCTAAATACAAAACTTCAAAAAAGTTAATCAAGCGAAAGATAACTATCCTGCATCTTTCTATATTTGAATTTCATACAATTATAAATACACTAACCAGCATCCAGTCAAGTACTTCAACGCGGTACCTGTAATTCTCATAATTGAGCGTCCAAAAATTTCCCAGTTTCTTCAAAGCGTCAGTTTTTGAAGCAAATATGCAAGATGTATTCTCATAAATCGTGGAAAGTTGTACTGACAAGCTAAAACAGGAAACCATTGTCATTATTTAGTTTAAAAATGAAGCAAGATGGTTTCTTACACATCGAGAGAATCACTATTCTCATCAGCCACTTGAATATATATTTCTGAAGGCGATTCGGCATATCCGATCATGCAAATGTCGCCTACTTCTGGTGCCCTGCGGTCATCTATTCCTGTAAAATTTGGAAAACATTTTAATATATGTAATTTGATGTATAAAGAACAAGCCGCTGGAGGACACACAAAGTGAATTTATACTATTTATTAAACTTTTTAAAGCTTAGCTTTTACAAATATTCAATCACATTTCAGGGAAAAAATATTAAGTTAATTATGATTTTTTCATATTTTAAATAGGAATTATAACTTTTCCATGACTGTTTTATTTTTGACAATTAGAATTTTTGAAAACATTTTATAAGATAAGAAATATCTAGGCAAGTTTTATGGACTGATGGTGGCTGTCACATAAAATAATTATAATATTGTGAAAGTGGATTAACATTCAGGGTGGTTATATCATTTGTGAAAAACTTTACCCACGTATAGCTTAGGTTATTTAACCCCTAAATAATCTAGTAATTATTTTTTAATTTGGCTCCGTTACTGAGATGTAGGTTTTCAAAGTTGTAACGATTTCCGCGCCTATTACAAGGCAACCCTTTTTACATATTTAGTGATTCTCCTGCTTATGGGACTTTTTAATATTTCGAAGTTACATTTCTGTCAAGTCAACGCTGTGCGTACTGGAGTTTCAAATATTGGAGGGAAGGAGATTCTAAAAGACAGTTTTCCGTAATTAAGTCAGTGGGTGGAGTATTGTCGGTCTTACCAGAAGTATATTGTGAATAGTGAGCTATTTCTTTTAAGTCGTTTATCGATTGGGAATTCGTTTTCCGCTTTGAGAGTCACTACACAGGAGCTCATTTCCCATAGTTGTAGGGAAGCAAATCTCCAGGAATTATTTCCAATATAGAATTTACTCCAGTCAAGAAGATATTCTTGGTGTTATGCCAGTGTCCATCTACTCGTGAGTTGGTTATGACCAGAAAATTGTCTTGTTTTAATTGCCAGAACCATAATTCAAAAATCCGAGAACATTAATTTAGGCAAAATTCGTGCGGCTGGACGTCCCGAAATTAAGGCGACGCAATAGAAAAACTACATTCATACGTATTGTTCATATTGACACGCTGTCATCGTTGAATAACCTTGGGAAGGTTTTCCCGAACCGAGTGGACGCCTGGGGCTATAGATAAGAAGTCTGGTGTACGGTCGAGCTGATTGCCGCCACATCTTGAACAAGCGAAGTGCATTTAAATCATACATTTTAAAATTTGTATAACCTTGCCTTGTTGTTTAAGATTTCATTATCGTTATTTAAGGATTAATTTAGTAATTGATTTGGGGCCATAGAATTGTGTCATTGGGGCTTTAATTGGAGATATGTGTACATATGAAACACTATTGTAATATTCCATTTATTAGGGGGAACAATTTTACGTAAAACATATATGCAGGGTACTCCGATAGTGGGTTGATATTGCGTTTGTAAGAGTTCACAGCTTGCATTTTCTTTTTTGATCGGATGAATTCGTTACTCGGAGGCCTCCTACTTTACGGATAGCGCTAAAAATTACTGGTATCTTATTCGAGTAGCGCAATAAAGGTCCGAGAAATTGTTTGAGTGTCGCCCAATTTAAGTTTAGTTATAGTCAATTCCAAGAACGTAAAATTGGGACTGCTAATTTATTTTAATTTATTTTTCTTGTTTAGAAATATTGTGGGTTGTTTTTTATTAATTAAATTAGGTTTTGGTTGCAACTTGTCTTTTATTTTAAGACGAATTATTTGGAATTAAGTCTACATAAAGGACAGACAGGAGATATAAAGGTAGGTGATTATCTATCTAGGGGGCCGACTTCCCATTTACCACCTCGGACGTTGTTAGTAAATTATAAGTCGGTGGCGCCTATAAATTAATTGTTGGAACCTACTCCTTCTTCGATTGGGTTTCCGGGATACTAACATTTGTCAAATTGGTAATTTTCTACCTAAGCAGTGGCGTAGTTACGAGGTTGTTTTTGTAATTCAACTAATTTTTGTATGTAGTAAAGATTAAAGGCATGACAAAGTTTTTTTTACTTTAATTCTCTAAAATGTGTACAACGTTTTTGTTTCTTGTTCGAATTTAATGAACGTTGTTGTTTTGGAAAGCTAACTTCCAACCTTAATTTACTGTTGAAAAAATATACAATTGATTGTGAAAAGTTGATGATCTGATGCAGGAATGAAAAATTTATATTTTAGGGTATATGTTGAAAACGAGATCGTTAAGCTGAGTTTTTTTACAGCACTACAATTTTTTTCGGAAGTTAAAAATTTTAAAAGTGATATAACCGAGTTTTCAATAGAAAAGACAATTGAAATACATAATAATTTATAAATTTTACGTCAAGTTTTTCACTTCTTGGTCAGATTTCATCCACTTTTTATATACAATTGTACAATACCCTTGGCTGGAAATTAGGCTTAAGAATTTTGTACAAAATTTTGTTCAAAATTGTCTGAGCATGCGCAAATAGGTGCAAATTACGTTGACATCTGTGAGAAAACTCTCAAAATAATCATGTGACTGTCGTTAATATTAATGCATAACTTCGTAGCGCTTCTATTTATTTATTTTACATGAAGCAAACATGTTGACGGATGTTCACAAAAACCAGCGAATGCACTAACCTTCCCGCATCGCTAAGAAATTGATGCGATGAGTACCTGAATCATATTATGACGGGCGACGAAACTTGGATTTCGTACACTAAGCAACAATCAATGGAAGTGGAAGCATGCGAGTTATGCCAAGGTCAAAAAGTTCAAGCAAACGTTCGAGAACTGAAAGTTTATGGTTGCTATTTTTTGGAACAGGAAAAGCGATTTACTGGTTGATTTTAGGGAATGTGGTACGACAATTCATGCAGACGTGTACGGTGAAACCTTAAGAAAGTTGAGAAGGGCATACAGAACAAAAGGTGGGGATTATTGACCTGTGGAATCGTGGTTTTGTACGATAACGCCCGATCGCACGCGGCGACTTGCACTGTACAACTTATTGAGCAATTCAGTTGCGTATTTTTTAATCATCCTTCATACAGTCCCGACTTAGCACCGAGGGAAGACTTTGTTAAGAACCCGCGACCGCTTTCTCGACGATGACATCAAAACGACGGTACAAAATTGATTTTCGACACTAGCGGCAACTTTCTATGATGACGGTATACAAAAACCTGTATCACAATATTATAAGTGTTTAAATTTAAAATGGTGACTTATATAGAGAAATAGGAGTGTATCTACGATTTTAACATAATAATTTTTTTCGACATTTTGGTTTTACAGCCAGATCTTTAATGTCTGAATAATCCTCGTATATTCATATTGACTAATATTTTATGTATTGTTATTACGCGATAGTCCTACAGGGTTAGAATTCTGTCAGTGGTTCTTGATTGTGCTCAATCCTTATCAAGAAGCATTCTAGTAATTCTTTTCGGTAATGAATGAAGTTTGATTTCGTACACAAGATTATGTTAATTCGCAGAATTTCTGGGTGTGGTCTGCTCATTCTTCTATGGAAGGCCTCTACGTTCTGGAAAAGTTGATGTTTGGGCAACTATGAGTACAAGAGGGTCATTCCATATCGAATCAACTTATGTTTGAACCTTCACATCAACGATTTTAATGAAATTACCAGATATGTGTTAGTATATGGAGACATGTAAAAGTACAAATTTTGAGGCTTGAAATATTAAGGGCTTCGAAGTTATAGACTGCCAAATTTCGAGCAGTTTTCCCCCATAAACATGTAGTTTTTATTTTAAATAAATGTACATATTTAGCGATAATTATTTAAATGATGATAGGTATACACATTATTTTAAAGACTATGAAATGTGCTTTCATTTGATATATAACTTGCCCAAGTTTTTTTTGTTATATTCATACAAAACATACGCCTACTTGGTCAGAAACGTTTGTTTAATTTGCCGAAAATCGGTGTAATTAATTTCGATAAAAAAATTTGTGTGTTTGCAGACTATAACCCTTCATAATTGTGGAAAGTTTTATCGTGGGATCTAATGGGAACATGCTAAAAAAAAATATTTTCCATCGGCGGCTCTGCTGATATTGCCGATCTTGCTCGAAACAAAAGAAAATCGCATTTTGTTATGATAGAAACACAATCTCACTTTGAAAATGGGCTCTGACAATTAATAATTTAGTAGTAGTTTAGTATCACAAAAAAAAAACTACCTACAAATATTTACAAACACAACTAAAACGAAAACAACTGTTCAAGCATAGCTACGATAATAATAAGAGAAAAATAACTATTTCTAGAGATTTTTATAATAATTAAGATAATAGAAACTAGTATTTACGAATATTTAACATTTTACATTTAGTAATTAACATAAAGACACACATGTTAAAGCAATGGGTAACATAAGTAGAAACAGTTATTCACGAATATTACCAACAGTAGTAACCAAAACAATTATTTATCAACATTTACAACGATTTCGTCTTCTAAAAATGACAGTAATTTAGATTTCCTTTGCATTCTGGAATGTGGAATAACGCAGTAGTACTTCTGTGTACCTTTTATTTGTAGTGACCTATTAAATTATTTCAGTAATCGTTTTTTTTTTCTTCATATTCTGTGTCAGTACCTCATGTTTAAAAAGTGAACACTCCTAAGGTTTTTTGGCATCATTTGTACAAATCTTTTGTGAAAGACACCAAATAAGATATTTTTAGAATAAATGTACAGCCGTAGTGTCAATGTCTCAAACATTCCTATAACAAACAAAACTTAAATGTTCTAACTTTTCTTGGTTTTTGAAATACGCACCAAACTATTGGGTGCAAAGTAACCAAACTATGTTTTTCTTTTGTTTTCAGGGGCATTCGCAAATTCAGTTACACCCCCAACAGCAACTGTTTTCACTGTGTTCACATTCAGATCTTTGAATAACAGTCTCTACACTTCTAACTGATTAGTTAGTAGATTGTTATTATAAATACTGGTAAATACTAGTTTTTGTTATTTAATTATTTATTTTTCTTTTTACTATTAATGTAGGTATGCCTGAACAGCGTTTTTGTTAATTTTAGTTGTGTTTGTAAATATTTGTAGGTAGTTCTTTTTTGTGATTAATAAATTATGCCAAATTACAAAATTATTAAATGTAGAAGCCAATTTTCAAAGTCAGCTTGTGTTTACATCATAACAAACTGCGATTTTCTTTTGTTTCAAGCAAGATTGGCAATATCAGTAGAGCCGCCGATAGAAAATATATTTTTTCACTATGTTCCCATTGAGATCCCACAATAAAACTTTCCACAATTATGAAGGGTTATAGTCGGCAAATCCACAAATTTTTTTATCGGAATTAATTACACCGATTTTCGTCAAATTAAACAAACGTTTCTGACCAAGTAGGCGTATGTTTTGTATGAATATAGCAAACTTGGGCAAGTTATATATCAAATGAAAGCACATTTCAAATACTTTAAAATAATGTATATACCTATCATCATTTAAACAATTATCGCTAAATACGTACATTTTATTTAAAGTAAAAACTGCACGTTTATGGGGGAAAAATGCTTGAAATTTGACAGCCTATAACATCGAAGCCCTTAATAGTTCAAGCCCCAAAATTTATACTTTCACGTGTCTCCATATCCTGACGCTTATCCGTTAATTTCATTAAAATCGGTGATGTGAAGGTACAAACATCAGTTGATTTGATATGGAATGACCCAAGATGATTAATTGGACCATTTTGAGTGTAATAGTAATGCTGATAAATATTGAGAAGCAATTTTACAAGCATTTATTAACTCTCTGATGATAAATTACATTATTTTCAACAAGATGTCAGACTGTTTTATATACAGCTATTAATGGAGTACAGTTGTTTTCATATACCGACAATTCACAGTTGCGTACATCACAGAAATCTAATTTAGTGGCCTGTTATCTGTCAAACAAAGGGTTACGTGCATGATTTTCACAATTACTTTAAAATTCGTACAAGTACATTCGATTCATTTATAGTGAGTGAATGTAAGAATTTTGGCCCTTTTCTTGATTATGTTTTAGTGAAAATCATGTACATAAATATTATAGCTGCTCACTCAACCTTTTGCTTGATAGGTGACAGGACATTAAACCAGATTTGTGTGATGCACGGGACTGAAAATTGTCAAGGCGCGTTCAATTGGTGTTGGTTGCCCTCAAGGCTAACAAAAGAGCAAACGCTCGCGTTCGTTTGGAAATTAATGATGTCACATAGCACAATTGGTCCGTCACTTCACCGACCAGCTTTAAGAGCTAGTTCATCTGTGTCTTGCTTTTGGTGTCAGACGAAGAATTTTCTAGTCAAATGATAAGTGTGTATTTCTACTATTTCATTCTAATGCAATAATTTAATACTATGTCGTTTAATGCATTTAAACTGTACCAATTAAGACAGAACATATTTTTATCAACTTTGGCCAACCCCAAACTATTAATTATCAAACACCCATTATCATATAAACATATTCAAACACGTTGCAAACGTTTCTTATAGCAGCTAAATTGGTTTTAACTTTGACCTCATTCGGAAATGCTCTGTAGGGTTACAATTTTGAGGTTAAATGGACACAAATTAATATTAATCTGAATCTTACTTAGCAAATCTTCAGCATTCTTATATTCTTGGAATTCCTTGGCCAATGTGACGTTCTTCACTTTTGATTTTGATACACTTGGCTCCTCTTCTGGTCCAAATGCTTTGTCAATATTTTCTAAAGTCAAACTGCAGCTGACAGGAAGGTCAAGTTGTTTACTGTTATTGCACTTTGAAGTTTGCACTTCTGAAACGAGTCTCAGGGCCAAATCGGGCATAGGCGCTTTGGGCAAATTTTCTATAAATCTATCCTGCAAGGACACCATTGGCAATGTCCGTAGCCTCTCCGAAATATTGGAAGATGAACTTTGCTTGGGTATTCCTTTTCCTTTAAAATCCAAAGTAAATTCAGCGTACGATGATGCATCTTCAAAATCAGTGGATTTTTTATCATCACTGAAGCTTGAAAAGTACTCGGAACTTGAAAACGAGTCATTTAAAAAATTCGGGTGTGTTTGAGAGTCATCGCTATTAGCTACAATTGTTTTATCTAATGACGAGTTTGTGACAAGACTTTCATTTGTGGGTTCTGGATTTGTATTGCATTTGGAATCGAATAATTTATATATTTCTTTTTCTGTGTGGGTTTGTAAATTCGGTATGGGTTTCGCTGTGGCATTTTTATCTTCTGTATTTGCACCAATATTAACAGAATCTTCTACATTAATTTTAACCTTGCCTATTCTTACATCTGTATCTAAACTAACATTAACTTCATCGATATTATTTTGTTCAGCTTTAATTTCGTCAACCTGTGCTGTATAAGGCATACCAGTGGGACAGGAAATAGCCGAAGAACTCTCCGACCCTATTTCATATTCATTTTCGGTAATTGAAGTTTGATTTGCGCTATTAATTATCCCACAGAGGTTTGGTTTTACAGGAGCCTTTTCGCTTAATAACTCTTCCAGATCAATATTCCACTCTATTATTCTTTGTACGCACACAGATTGAAACTGTAAAACGGCTAAAAAATATTTCGAATTGGCACGAAAGCTCTTGCTGTCCAATTCCTCTAAATCCCTGACGTGCGTGGAGCACTAAAAATTAAAATTAAATTTTATTTCATTGCGATGGTTTTAAAATAAAACTGAAGAAAGTTGGGTTAAATTATTCTACTTACTACTTTAACAAGTTTTTTAACTAAATTGATGGTAAATTCGCTTTCGTCTTTTAAGGTCTGCAACTGGTTATGAGCTTCAGCTTTTCTTCGGTTCATCGTTTCAAATTACAAACTCACAAAGAACACACAAAATACTCGGAAAACTGCACAAAAACCACAGATGCACCGCTTGTATCTAATGTGATTTACTAACTGTATTACAGTAGCTGAGTATGCTAAATGCAGAAGCGTGCAGATGGATATTCAATTCGTGTCGATTGCAAATGTGGTTACCCTCAAGGCCAACTAAATACCTAGCAACCATTCGCGCAGGGAACATACACTACTGGCATTCGCTTTTGTTGTGCAGGAATTTTATAAAACTCTTGAAAATTGTATTTTGTTTTTAGAACGAGGCACAGATAATTATAGAAGTTCTACAGATGGAAAACGACAACGTTATCGACGCACAATACACAAATGGTGGCGCCCACTATGAGATGTAGAAACAAGTATTGGTTCATATCTTTACTCAACGATTAAAATCTTAACTAACCTTTGAATATAAACATTGCTACTAATTTACAGCTTATAATCATTGAGTAAGAAATTAATATTACTCAATGCTTATATGTAAACACCGATTAAAACTGAAAATGTTTCGAAAATCATTGTATAATCACGATTTATAATAAAAACTAATCAGTATATTAATACTACTTAATTTTAAATATATCGTGTGCTGACTTTGAATACACTCTATAGTGAAAATAAAATACATGCATTTGTGGATTTCTTCAATTTCCTGCCCCCTACATTGAAAAACACTTCGAAAACAAGGTGTAGGCAGAAGGAACGTTATTTTCAGAAAGATTACATCCACTTTTTATTTCTACAATACTAAATTAACTGATAAATTTGAAAAACTCTGAAATAATTTATAGAAATTGGTGTAGTAATACTAAAAAATCCGACGTGCGAATGCCGCCGGCGTGGAGTAGTGGTTAGGTACCGTGAGTTCAAAAAGTAATTACATAAGGGTTGGCCATGGAAAATAAAAGTAATGTCAACAGCAAGCTTCAAAATTCATTAACTGTCATCACTGTTGTTGTCATAAGTTCATATTGAAAATTCAATGAAGTTACAGTTATAACGGTTTTTACAATAGAACACAAAACATTAATGATTGAATCATATTTTCAAAATGATGTTCGAGAGAACGGCGAATGGATTTACAGTGCGGTGCCATGTTTATAGGAATTTCGGCAACAATTTCCAGATATTGCTGTCCTTGAAGGAGATTTTCACAGCGCACTTAGAAGATGTGTTGATGTATTCCGAGATACAGGGAGCATTACTCCTAGAGATAGAGCTGGAAGGCAAAGAGTTCGTACTCAAAATACAGTTGATGATGTTCGTCAATGTTTGAACGAGTAACCCACTACATCACTACGTACACTTTCGCAAGAGACTAGATTATCATTAGGAACGTGCCATACTATTGTCAAAAAAGCTTTAATGGTGTTCCCATACAAAATTCTTGCGTTACATGAGTTGCTGCCAGCAGATCACAATAGGAAAATTTGATATTGTCAGTGGTTCCAACAAAATTTAATGAACAACGACGAATTGCTAAATTTAAGGCTTTTTCTGACGATGCCTGGTTGACCGTTTCGGAGTATATAAAATATGAGGTTATGGAGTGCTACAAATCCGCATACTCTTCGCGAATCTTCCCTTCACCCGTTACAAGTTGGTGTTTGGATTGCTGTGTCTCGAAGACGTATTATCGGACCCATATTTTTCCACGAAACTGTTACTGCTCAGAGATACCGGAATATTGTACGTGAATTTATTGATCAGCTTCATGAGGATGAGCTCCAGCAAGGCTACTTCCAACAGGATGGCGCGACGGCTCACACCGCTCAAGAGACCCTCAATTACCTCCGTGAATTTTTGACTATCGAATAATTAGTTTACGTTCAAATCCAGAATTTCCACCTAGATCACCAGGCTTGACTATTTTAGATTACTTTATGTTCTCTTATCTGAAAAATAATGTATACAAGACCCATATTAACAATATCGAGGAACTGCAAAACAGAATTACGCAACACTGTGCCAATATAACTCCTCAAATTCTTATAAACGCTTTTAATAGTATGAAAAAACGAGTAAATTTTTATCTGCAGGAAAACGGTGGTCAGTTTGAACAGCTGCTTTAGTTTTTCATGTTTATTTTTCAGTAAGTACCATGTGAAATAAAAAAATTATTATTTCCAATTTTTAATGATTACTTACTTGTTATGATTTGTTTAATAGTGTAGTAATTTAGTTGTTACTGTTATCGTTTAAATTGAAATAACAAAACTTATTTCTTCAAAAATTGATTTATTTACCTTTACCATGCAACTTAACCTAACATAACACTGCCGGTTAGGTACTGGCGCTTGCGCTAGATGGCGCTAGAAAGGTTGTGCCTAAATGTCAATTGATATATAAAGCTTGCATTAGACATTATTTTATTATTCCATGGCCAACCGTTATGTAATTACTTTTTGAACTCACGGTATATATGCTTTGTGAAGCGAACTTCGGGAGTTCGACTCCTCCCTTCTACTTTATTTATTTTTTTATTTTTTTTAAACGTTTTATATCTAGAAATCCGACTGTGTTATATTCTCTAAATACACATCATAAAAAACTACATGCATTTTTGGGTTTTATAAAAAAATAAAGCTAAAGGGAGGATTTGAACTCTCGATGATCCTTTAACACTGCATCACACTGATGGCAATCACGCTTCGGATTTGGTGATATTACCTTACTACATGTATACATTTTTTCAAAGTTATTTAATTTGTCACTTAATTTGGTATTATAAAAACAATATGTAATCGCTGAAAAATTAACGTCCCATCTGCGTACACCTTGTTGTAGGTGCGTTTTTTTAATTTGGGGAGCAGGAAACTGGCGAATTCCACAAACGCATGTTTTCCCTATGGAGTATATTCAAAGTCAGCACATGCTATATACAGGGTGTTCCAGAACTAAGGGGCCATACGGTAATAACAAATTATTTGTGGACAAATATTGCGATCTGTGTAATAAACCATAGTCCAACTGTCAGTAATAACCAAGATACAGGGTGTCAAAGTTACATTTTTATTTTTGATTTTTTCAAATAACTTTTGAAGAAATATAAATTTTTTAAGAATTTTGGGAGGCAGGGTTTTCTGAAGTTAACAATTCAACATTTTTAACAGTTTTTTTTGTTACGTAGTAGAGGACGCCACCTACGACACTTTTGTGCTCTTTAAAACATCATAACTTTTTTGTGCTTTAGAGTATGATTTTTTTTCGTAAAAATATCGATTTTTTAAACTTTTCTACGTAAAAATGATATAGTTTATTGATGTCGCTAAGAGTAACCGTTTTTATTTTACTTATTTGTTCCGTTCGGATTAAAATTATTTGCTATTGAGTACAAAATCAGGAATGATTGGCCAATTAAAAAAAAACACATTTTATTCTAATAACTAATTAACTAAATAAGTAAAAATTTTTACTTGAGTGTGGAGTGCTAGAAGTAACTGCCATTAACTTCTACACATTTTGTTAATGCTTTTCTAAGATATCGTCTTACATTAAAAAAAAAACATTGTTTCTATTTTTAACATTTGCATTTGCGGCCTCTTGAATTATCTGTAAGAGTTCGTCCCGACTATTTGTTTCATCATTGTAGACAATTGATTTCATATCACCCCACAAAAAAAGTCCAACAGGTTCAGATCCGGGCTACGAGGTGGCTAAGCTAACGCATTGCCACGACCAGTCCTGGGCAAGTACTCGATACTTTTCTTTAAATTTGTACTCGAGTACTGTAAGTACTCAGTTCGAAGTACTCGTGAGTACTTTTTTTTTGTTAATATTCGTTACTCGTACTCGTGATAATTATCGCAAGTACTCGTAATAAGTACTCAATGTATTTACGAGTATTTTTGCGAGTATGTGATTCCCCTAACTCGGACATTAAATACAAAACCAGTTGAGGCTATAATATTTGATTTCTTATATATATATATAACTGTGATCCCCCTGTCTACGTAAAAATTGAATGGGGATTTGATTTATTATTCATTCCCATTAAGTTCAGTTACAGAGTGACAGACCCACAGTGGCGGGTGACCCACAGTGTCAGTGTCCCAGTAGCAGTTGGCTTGCTTGAAGTGCATTATTATTAGATTTTAGTGTACAAAAAAAACTTTATCATGTCTAAGACTGACAGTAACAGTTCTGCTTCTATGCGCGAACCTTATTCTACAGATTCAGATGCAGAATACGTGCCACCCCGGCCATCAACAAGTGCTAAACCTAACACCAGTAATAGTGACAGTGAAGTTTTGTTTGGCATTCTTTTATTTTAAGGAAATTTTTGCACAGCAAAATAAATATTCAAACCAAACTATTAATTGTAGCTGTCACCTGCCACTGTCACTGTCAGGCGAAAGTACTCGTGTGCTGTACTCGTAATTTTGCACCACGAGTTGCGAGTACTACTCGTTACTCCTATGTATTTAACTAATAAGTACTCTTAACGTTGTACTCATGAGTACTTTAATAGAGTACTCGCAAAAAAAACTCGTGAGTAACCTCATTCAGTACTCGGCACAGGTCTGGCCACGACCAATCCATCGATGTGGAAAACGTACATTTAAGTGCCATGGAAACAGCCACAGCCACCTTTGTTGACGAAGTACAAAGTGTATACCCATAAGATTGCAATGCAGTGAAACTTTTAAACCCAAATAACTTGATGCCGGCTGTACACACTCGCCGAGACATCCCGAGGGAGGCCGAGAGTGAGTGTGTACATGGTGATCTCGCTCTGTCTCGCCCTCTCTCGTTTCGCCTCGCCACCTCTCGGTCGCGTGTCGGTTTTTTGCGCCCGAGTCAAAGGGTCTCGTTAGGTCTCGCGAGGAAAACAAGAGCAAGCATCTACACACTCGCACATTTAGTTGTACGCTAACTGTGTTTGCATGACGACTTATTTCATTATGTGGACTAACGAGCGCGAATTGGAATTTTTGGAAGAATTTCAAACAGAATCAGTATTATGGAACCCGAAGAACATCAAACACAAAGACAAACAACTTATACACGATGCTTGGGTTCGCATCAGCGATCAAATGGATCAAATGGCAGAATTGAAAAAAAAGCGGGAACGCATGGTAACGTACCATGGTCATAAAAGGAAGGTTAAAGGTGCATAGTAACCATGCACCATCTTCTTCTTCGCCACGGCTTAGTAATTTTTTTTATGATAATTGTGCAAAAAATTATTGTAGCTAACAGCACAAAGAGAAAAAGCAGCAGCAGTTTCCAGGTCCATCTTGGAGAGCGTCCGCAGTTCAACTGATACAACGAGTGTGTACATGGTGCGCTCTTGCCGAGAGCTCCTCGCCCGAGACTCTCGGCGAGAGGCTCTCGGCGAGTGTGTACAGCCGGCATGAAAACTGTTACTCGTAATGACGTCATTAAGTATGAAAGCGCCACTCGCCTTGAGGAGCGGTGCTCGGAACGAGAGTCAGTCAGTCGACGGCGCTCGAGCAGTAAACAGTTGTAACCGGGGTTGTACCAATGGAATAATTAAACGATTTCTTATTATTGAGGAAAAGTGTTTTATTTAATTACATCCTGACAATAGCTGTGTAAAAGAAGCTAACATTTCAGAAGTGGGATTCGGGATGATAACGGGATAATTACGGGATTACTTGGGATAAATGGAGAGAAGAACCGAGTAAAGTGAAGAAAAGTAGTGTGGATTTTCGTGAGCTGGAAAATTGGGACTAACTTCAGTTCATCACGACAGGTTGACGAAAAGCAGAGTGGTAATCGCGACGATTTCTGTGTGTTGAGAGAAAGTCGGTTCTGCGTAGAAAACAAAAAGAAAATTTGGCGGGATTTCTAAGGTGAGAAAACGTGGTCCAAAATGGCGGAAGGAAGCTTTGTTTGAGTTGAACTTGACGAGGCGTGTACGACAGACAACGGAAGAAAAAGGACAGAAAGTCCGCGAACGTGGTGAATGGTCGAGCGAGAGTGCGCGGTAGCAGAGTTTGTTAATACGAGCATTGATTGGACATGGCAGATAGAGGGGACGAGTTTGAACAATTTCAAAGAAAACTCAACCAGACGCAGCAACTGTACGCAGCAGGAAACGCGCCTGTTAATTTGAGTGTCCTGGGAAACGATGAGAGCGCAGACGTGAATAATGCGAACAGAACAGACGCGTCGCTGACAGAGTCAAATAACCGCGCGGAAATACAAAATGACGCCAATCCAATAAATGACCTGGGTGGACAGGGAAAGTAGGTAGATGTGATGCGAATCATGGAATTCATGGCCGCAGAGAACAGACGACGAGACGCTTTATTGGAAAAGTTGGTGACGCAGATGGCAACAAACCAGAACAGTGTTAGGGCAGTGCAAACAAGTGTAAATACGCCGGTAAGTGACGATTCAACATCATATCATATTATGCCCGATTTAACGAAGAATATACGAACGTATAACGGCGAGTACAAGACCGAAGGTAAAGAGTGGATTGAAAACATTAAAAGCATGAGGTTGTTACATCGATGGCCAGACGCATTCACGCTAGAGACAGCAAGAACGCATCTAGTGGGAGGAGCACGACATTGGTTAAACTGTGTTCGACAAAACATAACGACGTTCACACAATCTGAAATAGACTTTAAGGAAACTTTTGCGAATGGATAGATCAACACCTTGGCAGGGCAAGACCGTAAGCAGAACCATCGAAGTAAAGAAAGAAGGAAAATGGGGATGTTACAATTGCGGGGAGACGTCACATTTGCGCAAGCAGTGTCCAAATCCGAGAAAAATAACTTGCTTTACGTGCGGGAAACCCTCACATCTTAGTAGAGATTGTCCTAAACGTGCGAAGCCCACGGGAAAAGACTCACCTGCAGGGGAAATCGGCGAAAGACATGAAAAAGGCCAAACGCGAGGAACGGACGCAGATGGCAGCAGACGGGCAACCGTAAGTAACAGTCAAATGGGAATCGGGGAAAAGGACGGATGAAAACACCAACAGTTGTGAAAAATTCATAAAGGAAGTCTATCTAAACGCAGCGCATAAAATTATTGCCATGATTGATATGGGAAGTGCAGTGAGTACCGTTAAAAATCGGTTAGTTACTGAACTTGGACTGAAAACTGAAAAGAAAACACGCGAGTTATACGGATTCGGGAATAAGACAACGAATGTGGTGATTAGTGAAAAATCTTGCAGCACTAACGTCAAACTAGACGAAGTACAGATAAATAATGTGGAATTTGCAGTAGTTCCGGATAAAGTACAATTAGCGGATGTGATAATTGGACGAAATTTCACGGAGTTACCGGAATTAGCGTACGTACGCGTTGGAGAAGTGTTACAATTTGGGTATGTAAAAGACCATCCTTTCAAGGACATGGGAATTCGAGGGAAACCGGGAAAGTGAAATTAGTAAGTACCGAAGACAACCTGCTCGTAGCAAACAGCATCAATTACATACGTGCGCAGTGTGAGAACGATATAGTGACGGTACCTGCAGTAAACCATCACGGGCACGATTTACAACTTTTCGCGGGAAAAACAGTCGGATACCTGAACCGCGGGGAAACACAAGACACATATGAGGAAACAAACGCACATAAAACGGCAATTACGCTTGATATGTTGAACGTGGACGCGGAAACGAAACCGGAGACCGTAAACGAACTATTGAAATTGTGTGCGGACTTTCGTGATTGTTTTGCGTTCAATGTGCAAGAGTTAGGTTGTACCGATTTAATGCAAATGAAAATTGAAGACAACGGAGTACCTACCGGTGAGGGCCAAACCTTACAGAGTGAGCCTAGCAGAACGAAAAATTATCGCGAACATTGTGGACCAATGGAAACAATGCGGAATTGTGACGGAGACAAATTCAGCTTATGCAAGTCCCGTTTTGTTAGTGAGCAAAAAATCAGGTGAACCGCGTTTAGTGATTGACTATCGCGCGTTAAATAAACAAACTGTAAAAACCAGTTTTCCCATTGCAACAATAGACGAACAGATGGAGAACCTAGGTGGAAGTGCGCTTCTCACGACGTTAGACTGAGCACACGGGTACTTACAATTACCTTTAACCGAGTGTTCGAAAGCAAAAACTGCTTTCATTACCCCAGACTGTACCGGACAATTTGAACGTTTAGTTTTCGGGTTGACGAACGAGTTTAGTAAATTAATGACCCTAGTGTTGGGGTCGTTAAAGAATGAGGTGGCTATGTCTTACCTAGATGACTTGATAATACCAGCAGAAAATTGGGACGGGATGTTTGCGAAACTGCGCTTAGTATTTGCCGCTCTCAGACGTGCTAAATTGACGTTGAAGTTGAGAAAATGCCCGTTCGGACGCAAAGAAGTGGAGTACTTGGGATTCAAAATCTCCAGCGACGGCGTGAAACCAGGAGCGGATAAAACCGAAGCAATTCAAAAATTCAAGCGACCTGGAAATGTGCACGAAGTAAAAAGATTTCTGGGATTAACTTCGTATTTCAGACGGTTTATTCAAAACTATGCGATACGTGCGAGACCATTGAGTGACTTAACGCGAAAATGTGTAACATGACAATATACTGAATTGCAAGAAAAAGCTTTTACAAATTTACGGGATGAGCTAACACGAGACCCTGTTTTGAAATTGTACAATTCGCGAGCTAGTGAGAGTGCAGTGTTTACGGATGCTTCAAAATTTGGAATTTCGGGAATTTTTATGCAGCGACAAAACGACGACCAGAAATTACATCCAGTGTACTACGTCAGTAAGAAAACCACCGAAGCGGAACAAAATTATCACTCGTCAAAACTTGAGTTGATGGCCGTTGCATATTGTGTAGAGAGGTTACGAAATGTTTTGATCGGGATTCGATTTACGGTGTGTACTGATTGCCAGACGTTGGTATATCTAAATGCACAGAGAACACACAATCCACAGATTGCAAGATGGTATAGCTTACTTTCTGAATACGACCTTGAATTAAAATTTAGGCCAGGTGAGAAGATGACACATGCAGATGCTTTGTCAAGGGCTGCAGTAACGTCGGCAGAGGGTACACTGAGTCAGATATACGAAAGACTGGAAGTATTAACCACCATTGACACGGAAGATTACGTGCTAATGATTCAGAGAAGCGACCAAAAGTTGCGTGAATTAATTGTCATACTGGAAAAACCTGAGAATGAACGAACTAGGTAAGAAAAACACAGTGTGTTTGGATACGTGCTTCGAAACGCGAGACTTTTGCGCAAAGTAAACGTAAACGGACGTGAAAAACAGTTATATGTGATACCGCGAGCACTTCGTAAAATCATTGTAGTGAAGTACCACGATTTACTAGGACATTTTAGTGTGGACCGAACAGTTGCCAAAATACGAGAATTATACTGGTTTCCACGGATAAAAAGATATGTGAGGCGACACATTAGTGCGTGCGCCGAATGTTTAATAAATAAAGTGCCAGCAGGGAAAAGACCCGGGGAACTACATCCCATTAAACCTCCATCAAGACCTTTTGCTAGGATACACGTCGATCATGTGGGTCCCTTTGTCAAGAGCGACGAAGGAAACATGTTTGTGTTAGTGATCATAGATGCTTTGACAAAGTTTGTCAAAATTTATCCAATGCAAAGTACAAAGACTGAACCGACTATAAATGCATTGAGAAGATGCATGCAGCAGTTTGGAATACCGCAAAGAATTGTAACCGACCGAGGTTCATGTTTCACCTCCGAGCGATTTAGAGAATTTGTGGAAGAACAAGGAATGAGGCACACCCTAAATTCAACACAATGGGCATGTGCAAATGGTCAAGTCGAACGTGTAAACAGGACGTTGGTACCAGCAATAATGACTGCCATGACGGAAGAAACATCTTGGGATGCAAGACTGAGTCAAATAGAAAGAGACCTAAATGCTATGCCGAACAAAACAACAGGAAAATCGCCATTCGAGACGCTACATGGGTATATGCCTAGATTCTGCGACGGACCCCTTGCAGCAGTTGTAGAAGACGAGGACGGGGAGTGGGTACCACCAGAAACTGTGCAACAGGAAGTACGAGCCAACATCTTACGTGAACAAGGGAAGTTTAAGAGACGTTACGATTTACGACGGTTCAAAGGGGTGAGGTCACCAGCGTTGATGGATCACAGGGGCGACAATTTTCTACCACAGCCAATGTAAGCCAGCTGAAGATATACAAATTGCCAGACGAAGAGGATGACGACGACGAAAATGATGGCCAGGCCACTGAAGAAGACAAGGTCGAAGAAAGACGAGCACCAGGTGCTACGCCCGACTTCAAGTGATGTGAACACGAATAGTTGTGAAACGAACGCGCAAAGTGGTGATAGTGACCGTGAGAAATGCGAGAAACGTGTAAAGCGAAAACCGAAGAAATTTGAGGATTTTGACATGGAATAAACTGTTGCTAGAACGTAATGTGTTTATTTGCAGCCTTTATATGTTTATTTACAGCATTTACGTGTATAAAATGTACTGTTTTGTTTGCGATATGTTGCACAAATGTGCTTATGAATGTACTTTTAGTTTACGAAACCTTGACCCAGATACTTGACGCGAGGTCGCGTAACTAGGTCAGGAGGGCCGAGTGAAAGCGCCACTCGCCTTGAGGAGCGGCAGTGCTCGGAACGAGAGTCAGTCAGTCGACGGCGCTCGAGCAGTAAACAGTTTTAACCGGGGTTGTACCAATGGAATAATTAAACGATTTCTTATTATTGAGGAAAAGTGTTTTATTTTATTACATCCTGACAATAGCTGGGTAAAAGAAGCTAACAAGTATATCATTTTTATGTAGAAAAGGTTTAAAAATAGATATCTTTACGAAAAAAGATCATACCCTGAGGCACAAAACAATTGTGATGTTTTATAGAACAGAGAAATGTCGTGGGTGGTGCCCTCTACTACGTAACAGAAAAATTTGAATTCCTCGCGTCGAAAAAAACCCCTTAATTCTGGGACATGCAACTACTTTATTTTAAATGAAATTATTCGTGAAAAAAAAGGAATTTATTATAAAAACAACACACATATATCATCTATCAACTTACAAATTATAAAATACGAATTTACTAAACATTGTTTCCAATACATTTAATGATTGAAATACACACAAGTTAAATAAAAAAATTACCCAAGTCAGAAACCTTTAGTAGCATATAAGAGCAAAATTATATAGTACTAATGGTCTTGCTTGGATATATTAAAATTTGGTAGAAGGTGGAATCATTGCTATAGTCGGATATGCTAAGCGAGGTCTAAACATATCATAGCATTATTTAATATATCCTCAAAAACCCTTTACGCAATTAAATGTTTAGGTATAGGGTTATTACTGTTGAAAAAGAAAACAAAATTTGAAAAATGATGATGAATATTAAAACTTGAAAATAGATAACCATAAAGAAAACTTTAAGACAAAACAACACAATAATTTGCTAATTGCATGATGAACTAAACATAAACTAATAAACATAGTCAAGTTTACATCATTAACATAATATATTAATTATCTTGGTATATCAACGAAAACTATGGTGTAATATAGCACCTTTAGATATACAATTAATTCATAATTCATACCTTTTATTAATAAATCGAGTGAATTGCTATTACATTTCATACTTTACATAACTGTAAAACATAAAATTACTTTTTAACAATGCAATCAATATATTTTTCTAGATATTTTCGAAATAAACTCATACAAGTTAGGTATATGATATGTGCATTAATAAATAATACAATTATTATTTATAATATCATCACCATTTCTTTTGCTCCCAGTGAAGCATATGGGGCTATCTTTGGCGTTTCAGAAGCTGGTAAATGTACATGGTAAAATTTATAGCCCTACGCATCCCTTAATTGTTATATGAATTAAAAATCATTATTTTCAGCAGAACATTATAATAAACCTGACAGTTTGAAATAATATTGCATTGAATACAAAAATACATTTAACTACGAACCATTGTTTAAGAAGTAGAACTGATTTTTCATTTTATATTTTCTAAATGGTTGGGGTTACCTCCTACTGAAACAAGAGGTTCTTGAGAGGTACCGCAGTCAACAACATCGGAATAAATCGGTAGGCTGTCTTCCACATGCCCTGTCAACCTTTAAACTCCTGGGGCTAGATTGATAGATTTATCCTAAAAATCTGGTTTCTACTTCCTTTGAAATGACATATGTATACCTACTCCAGAAATGAGTAATTAGTTAATTACTTTTATTTCACTAGTACATCGGTGCCACTATAGTATGCGGTCTACCATGCTATGTTGACTTTTATATTAGTGAGTTAAGGCACCACTACATATTGGAACACAACTTTAATATATTTTAAGAAGCGTACGTGATTACATACATTAACATTTCTTTCGTCTTGACTCTCTTACTGTGTGTTACTGCGTATGTATATTTCTTATACTAGTAACATACTTCATCAATCAATTATTCAATTTTCACAGTATATTGAGACATAGTAAATACAAGACATCTTAAAATGAAGTCTACTAATATAAATACATCTCAATGGCTGTTTAGGAGTTTCCTCCTCTTCAGCCGAATACACAGCTTATATAATTGCCTTAACATATACAGCACTATACATAAAATTTGAAATACCTTTGCGATCCTGCAGCCATCTAAAGGTGGACATTTTTGCGTCCCCCGGTCAACAATGTAAATATTAGGAAGTGACACCATACAAAGGGAGTGGAGTTTGGTTTCCATGCATCTTGACTGTATACAGTTTAGGTATTAAAAAACTATTACTGAACCATCAAATAGTCGTCGCTAAACTGAAATTACCGACATAAATAGGTATGGGTTGCAAAATTCCCAATTGGTTTTATCAAACAGCACATTATACACGATTTTTTTAATATAAGTTGCACAATCAAAATAATTAGTGATAGGTACTGCAACGTTGCAGACCTTGGTTTAATACAGGGCTGGGCACAGCAATGTTACCATATATCTTTTAAACAAAACATAATACATTTATAATTATTATCATAAATTATTGATTGCTGGCCCGTGCAAGCAAGAATATTTGTGGTCGAAAAATTTGCAAATTTGCAGTCAATTACTGCAGTACAAGATGCTTTTCGGATGGAATTTGGAGACAGAGGCAGAGGGGATGCACCATCTCGACTGACCATTCGCAGATGGACCAAGAACTGGCAAGATCAAGCGTACAGAAAAAGGAATGGGTCGCAGAAAATCTACCAGAAATGCAGAGAATATTGAACAAGTGAGAAATGCATTTGAACACAGTCCTAAACGTTCCACAAAACGGCACCCCTTAACTCTTAACATTTCTGAAAGAAGTCTTCGAAGAATTTTGCACTTGGGCCTAAAATTCTATCCCTACAAGATACAAGTTGTTCAAGAATTGGATGCACGTCACAAAGAAAATCGACTGGTATGCTGTCAGAATATTCTCAACGCCATTCAAATCAATCCTGATTTGCCAAATCAGCTTCTGATGTCTGACGAAGTCAATTTTTATTTAGCGGGATTTGTCAATAAGCAGAATTATTATTGGTCTGACACAAATCCTAGGGAAGTTCATGAAAAACCACAACACAGTCCAAAAGTGATTGTTTGATTTGATGTGCTGTGGGATCAATGGGAATCAGCGGACCTTACTTCTTTGAAGATGTTAATGGTCGACCAGTAAGGGTAAATTCAGAGCGTTACGTAGAGATGTTGATAAATTTGCTGCAACCAGAGTTACATCGGCGAAGAATCGAAAATGTTTACTTCCAGCAAGACGGAGCCACTGCTCATCCGCCCACCGATCGTTAGCAACTCTACGTGCCTAACTTGTTCCCTGGCCGTTTGATTTCGCGTTTCGGCGATATTTCCTGGGCAGCGTGTAGTCCAGACTTACAGCCGCAGATAATTTTCTCTGGAGGTACCCTAAAGAAAAAGTTTTTTCCGTACCTATCAATAACTAAAAGGAGTTTAAAAACCGCATTACTGTCGTAATTGAAGCTATCCCCAAGGAAATGTTACGACCAGTCATGGCAATTTTCCATCAACGTCTCCAAGCTTGTATTGCAGAAAATGGTGGTCATTTGAAAGATTCTATGGTTTAAGTCAGAAAATCCAAATGTATATAGAACAATGTATGATAAGAATTAAAACTGTATTATGTTTTGTTTAAAAGATATTTAGTGTTAAAAATGGTAACATTGCTATGCCCAACCCTGTAGGATATATGGTGTTTCATAGGAAGTTTTTATGTATTTCCAGTTTCGTAATCTATAATAAGTAGTTGGGCTTAGTGAATAAAACTCTGTAGAGGTTAAAATATTTATTGATTTACGGCCAAAACTGAAATTTCTTACTCAGAGCATATGTTTTCAAAACAACTACGTAAGAAAAACATTTAGCTTAGTCAATAAATTTCAGGAATATCACAGCCACCACGCTTTTATATACCTAAACGTGTGGTTATAATGAACCAAAATAGAAGAAATGAGAATCCGTATGTAAACATGTCGTTAACCTTCGTAAGATTTGACAGTGTTGCAGGTTCATGCTTAACCATTTAAACCAAGGATGAGCAACCCGCGGCCCGGCTCACTTTTTCGTGCGGCCCGTCAAAGCTTAACTTTTTAAATATATATTTCTATGTGTTAAATTAGAAAAGAGGCCATTAAATTACAAAAAATATATGGATATATTATAAAGCAGTTCCCATTTCATAACAATTGCACTTTAAGGCTGATCCTCCCGGCCAAAATTGGTTATTTTTTCATTTTTTGGGTGTAATTCATTTTTTTATTATATGTATCATACATCAAATTACGCGTATTTTTAATATCTACCCCGCTGAATATGTTTCATTATTTAAAAAAAATGTATCACGTAAAAAGTAGACCGCAATCGTTTTATTTTTATTGTTTTTGCATTCTTTGGTATCTAGATCTAAAGATAGCCTTTTGATTTTTTGGATTAACATTAATAATACTATTCCCTAGCCCGCTGAATCTAAAACAAGACGAAGAAAAAATTATTTATTTAAATAAAAGCAAGAACGTAAAGGACGATGTATCTTCATGTCTACGATACTTTTAGAAAAGAAAATAAGCAGACATGTGTAAAATGATGTACTTGATATAAATCAGTAATAACCAGTTTAAAAAAAGGGTGTATTGTTTAAATAATCACATGTCATTTTTGTATATTTTGCACATTTAGTTCTCCAACTTGGCCGCGAGAGGCGCTGTAGATTGTTCAGGTAGAAACTTCGGTGCAAGTCAACTTTATTACGGTGTTGGGTAGATAATCGTTTTATTACCCGGCCATAATGGAACATTTTATGTATTGACAAACCAAATGTGTCTTTGAATTCAAAAAGTTGCAAACTAACAAATAAAAGAAAATTATAATTAGTCTTACTAGATTCATGGCAATATCTATGAAATTGTTATGCAGTTTAAAAAAATGTATATACCGTATGTCTCCGAATACAGTTTACAAGAGGAACAAAAATTTATTTTTGATTTTACGAAAAAATGATGTACCTATTTCTGTTATTAAAACTATTTAGGTTATTCTTTTTTTTATCAAATTTTTTGGTATCAGTATTTTCGTTCGTGCAGTACTTTTTAAAAGTCTGTTTTAGTTGGCTTTGAAATGTTAACAAATTTATGTTTTTGAATTTAGTTTAGTAGAGAGAAAAAAATGTTTATTTTTCATTTTACAAAAAAATAGAATTATATATTCAAAATTAATATATTAGTACAAATGGTCTTAGAAATAAAAAAAAACAAAAATATAAAGCTATAACCTAGAGATTGATGTAAATAATGCAACAAACAACAATAATGTTTGCGAGCATTTGTATTTTCGCAAGCGTTGCTTTTTTTTAATTTGCTATTTGTCTGCAATGCTTTTGTGTGTAGAAGCCTGGTCCATTTCTCAACATTTTCTTTTGAAATTCGTAGGAATCACTATTGCTGTTAAAAGACAAAGCAGCACCTTTACACCTTGCTGTGTACCCACCTTTCAACGAAAAGTTTACCCTTTTTCCACCAACAAATTTTCCTACAATAGAGTTGTAACATTCCGCCAAATTGTTGTTGGCGTTATGTAACAAGCTCCACGCATGATCTGCCACTCTCCTGTTGCGCGAAACAATCTCATTGTAAAAATTATTTTGTTTTAGCTTTTCTACCGCATTTGCTTCTCCTACCACTCGTTTCAAAATTCTTTTTTCTTCGGTGCCAAAGAGCTTTGGTTACGAATGCATTCCGTATGATCTCCAAACACATGTAAGGTCCGTTTCCTATATCCCTTTTTAATTGCATTACTCTCTCTGGGAATGCCATACCATCAAATTTTAGTCCAGAAAACTATGGCTGAACTAATACCTATTCTCAGTTTCTCCAGTTTTAACCCCAAAACCTTTCTTTGTTCAATGTCGTATGCGGTATTATTTTTTAAATCGGTCAGTTTAGTCATGTAATTTCTCAATACATGATTTTTGCATTCGATTTTTTCTACGTGGAATTGAAGTCCATATGGTGCAGCTAACAATACTTTTTTTGTACACGTTGCTGTCACCATCAGCAATTCTTTCCATAAATTAAATTGTGATTGAGATCGACTTTTTGAATCCTTCTACTATAACGTCGGCTTCCATTGACGTAGAAGTCCCATTATGGTTTTTATAACAGATGTGAGGGTTTGGATCAGTTTTATCTTTCTCATTGTCACATATTTTGCAGTACTTATTGCGTACTCCCATGAATTTTTTTAGTTTTAGCTCCGATCATTGCTGCCACTACGTCAGAACATTTGTTGTACAATTTATTAGACATAAATGGTACATCTATCGATATGGAATTTGACAAGAAACAAAAACTTCAATGAAAACAACGTAATAGGTTTTTAAAAATATAAAGTACATACTAATAAAAAATTATGTAATAGCTATTTGTTCACCTAGGCAAGAAAGTGCATCTGCTCCTGCCAAGGCCTGGAGGAAAAGGTACTTTCTTCGAGAGGTGAATATATTACATAATCATATTAAGTGGATAAATTCTAACGAGTCACGGGTGCTATATAAAATTTTACCAACACCTCAAAATTCAAAATAAACATTGAATATGATTAATAATAATTATTTTTAATGGCATTTCTAAATTAAATTCATTGGTAATTTCTGCATTATTGTGGTTAAGTATTTTCAATACTGAAATAGTATATTATACACCAAGGTAGAAAAGTCTACTATTATAGCCCGAGGGCTATAAGACTTTTCTACCGAGGTGTATATACTTTTTTTTTCACTACTAGTAACATAAACTCTTATAATTGTCAATTTAATGACTATTTTAACTTAAACCTGTATTTATTTCAAATTATAAAACAAATGGCAGTTTTTTGTTTTGTTGGTATGACAGTTGTTTGAAAATGGTTAATAAATTTTGACATAAAAGTTAAAATAATACTAATCTATGCGTTATTTGCCTTGATAAATCATCATTGGTATTCAGAAATATTGTTTTTAAGCACTGGTTTCACCTAAAATACTGAAATTATTAACAATTTTCTCTTTTTAACGTTGCGTTGATCTGCCATCGGCGAAATTTATATTGACACACTTCTCATTTGTTACGGCGCGAAAAACGTATATTCAAATATATCAAAGATTTTAAAATTAAATTAATTGTTTTAAACAACGATTTCAATGCATAAAATACCATTAAATAGAATTTCCCCATAATACTTGATCGTGTTATAACAAAATTCTCTTTGAAATTATCACAGGATACTCAAAAAATATAAATTTGTTCATTATACACCAGTGGTTAATAATGAAAAATTATTCACCTGTCACTGCGCCAAGGTAGAGAAATTGAATTTCACGGCATTCTAATATGTGTCAAAATGCTACGCCATGTTACTAGTAGTGAAAAAACGTATATTCAAATATATCAAAGATTTTAAAATTAAATTAATTGTTTTAAACAACGATTTCAATGCATAAAATACCATTAAATAGAATTTCCCCATAATACTTGATCGTGCTATAACAAAATTCTCTTTGAAATTGTCACAGGATACTCAAAAAATATAAATTTGTTCATTATACACCAGTGGTTAATAATGAAAAATTATTTACCTGTCACTGCGCCAAGGTAGAGAAATTGAATTTCACGGCATTCTAATATGTGTCAAAATGCTACGCCATATTACTAGTAGTGAAAAAACATTATTATATCTACCACAAGGCACGTTTACTATTTGTTTATTGCCCACGTTGATTTATCGTTCTTTGAAGTCGTAAAATAAGGGTACGAAAACAGGTAGACAGTTCAACCCCTGCAATATGGAAGTAAAACAAGCTGTAGTGTTGGTTGCGTTATAGCCAAAAGAAAGGGGCAGATTTGAAATCTGCACTTGGGTTAGATCAGCCTTAATAAAAGATCTACGGCAGCCAAGCGACGTTCGAGTTTACAAAATTAATTAAACTTTCACCTTAACTAGCAATACAACGCTCACTTTTAATCGTGTAATGGAATTAAACTGTTCTATTTCTTAGTTACCTACGACGCACTGGAAAACACGGGAAAACGATCACTGTATAGTACATTGGTAAGTTTAACCTTAGATTTCTTCGGTATGGAGTAGAGAGAGAGAAACACAATTTGGGGTGTTCCTAGCTGCTGAAGAAACAGACAAAAATAGCAGGTACGCCCCTGAAGGCTGGATCACGATGGTGACAAAATTACAGGGCCAGACTTTCTTCGAAAAAAACCGAAACTTCAGGAATAAAATCTGCACCGCTGTACGGGATTATCACTTGCAACGGCTTAGTGGAGGAGTCACGATGTCGAAGGCTTTAATCAGACACAAGTCGAGAGAACAATTTCATTGTATTGTCTTTAAAAACCGAGACTCTGCTAATATTTTTAATCCGTCACAAGTCGAGAATTATTCTGGTCCAGGCAAGAACAAGAAGCGATACGGTATCGTAATTTAACAGAGGCACTGCCAACAACTCCGACTCAAAACCACGTGCGTTACCCTTAGAAGCTTGGGCTGACTCACTGTCCCCCCTTCTGTAAAACTCTCTCCAAATGTAATCCTTCTGGACCAAAATCCTGCACGTGGAACTTCCGGGTCATTCTGCAGACAGAGGATTCTAAGAACGGTTTTCAATCGGCGCTAAAGACTAAACATGCATGTCAAGCGTTCCCTTTCGGAAGTTTCGAGAAAGTGACCTCGCGTAAATTATCCTTTGGAAATAATAAAATAGTAATCGACTTAAGAGCGGCAATTAAAATAAGACTTTAATTCATAAGAAGCGGCAAAACTAAACGAACTTTACAAATGTTAACTAATTTAATACCTCAGGACACTTTCTGAACAGCTACAATTTGGAGGTGGCTATCATAAACTTGCATCAATCATGGAAAACCGTAACTGACAAAACATCAAAGAAAGTTAAGACGTTACTAGAGGATAATAGCATGGAAGAAGATGAAATTCGGTTGAATCAGTTCAAACAACAGTGGGAATCTGAATCAGTTGAAACAACAGTGGGAATCTGAATCAGTAAATACAAATTTAAAACCCTGTACGCAAATGTTAAATTAGAATCATACGAAAGTTAGTGCTGACGAAGTTTTTAAGTGGGCAACTGGACACAGTGAAGAGACAGATCAGCATTTTATTGCAAACACTTCAGAAGATGATAATGGGATGAATATTATCGATTCCGAATGTGAGTTTGTTAAAGAATGTTGTGATAAAATTATAGAA